>JAJPUD010004462.1:139806-196559 GCA_023553655.1 Myrmecobius fasciatus
CTATACAAACTATTTAAAAAAATAGGGACAGAAGGTATACTACCAAATTCCTTCTATGATACAGATATGGTGTTGATAGCTAAACCAGGTAGGGTGAAAACAGAGAAAGAAAACTATATACCCATTTCCCTAATGAATATTGATGCAAAAATTTTAAATAAGATTTTAGCAACGATATTACAGAAAGTTATCTCCAGGATAATACATCTTGACCAAGTATGATTTATACCAGGAACGCAGGGCTGGTTCAATATCAGGAAAACTATCAGCATAATCAATTATATTAATAACCAAACTAACAAAAACCATATGATTATCTCCATAGATGCAGAAAAAGCATTCAATAAAATCCAACACCCATTCCTATTAAAAACACTAGAGAGTATAGGAATAAATGGGTTTTTCCTTAAAATGATTAGTAGCATCTACTTAAAACCATCAGCAAACATCATATGTAACGGAGACAAACTAGAACCATTCCCAATAAGATCAGGAGTGAAACAAGGCTGCCCACTGTCACCATTACTATTTAATATTGTATTAGAAATGTTAGCTTTAGCAATAAGAGAAGCAAAAGAGATAAAAGGAATTAGAGTAGGTAATGAAGAAACCAAATTATCACTCTTTGCAGATGACATGATCGTATACTTAGAGAACCCTAGAGACTCAACTAAAAAGCTACTAGAAACAATTCACAACTTTAGCAAAGTGGCAGGATTCAAAATAAATCCACATAAATTGTCAGCATTTTTATATATTGCCAACAAAGTTCAGCAGCAAGAGATAGAAAAAGAAATTCCATTCAGAATAACGGAAGATAGCATAAAATATTTGGGAATCTATCTGCCAAAAAAATGTCAGAAACTATATGAACTAAACTACAAAACACTTTCCACACAAATAAAATCAGACCTAGTCAATTGGAAAAACATTAAGTGCTCATGGGTAGGCCGAGCAAATATAATAAAAATGACAATACTACCCAAACTAATTTACTTATTTAGTGCCATACCAATCAAACTCCTAAGAAACTATTTTACAGATCTAGAAAAAATAGTAGCAAAGTTCATTTGGAAGAACAAAAGGTCAAGAATTTCAAGGGAATTAATGAAAAAAAAAAGACAGATGAAGGTGGCCTTGCTGTACCAGATCTAAAACTATATTATAAAGCAGCGGTCATCAAAACCATTTGGTACTGGCTGAGAAATAGAGTAGTCAATCAGTGGCATAGGATAGGATATCAGGACAAGCTAGGTAATAATGATAGCAATTTAGTGTTTGCTAAACCCAAAGACCACAGCTTTTGGGATAAGTACTCACTATTCGGCAAAAACTGCTGGGAAAATTGGAAACTAGTGTGGAAGAAGGTAAGGCTGGACCCACACCTAACACTACACACCAAGATAAGATCTAAATGGGTTCATGATCTAGATATAAAGAGTGATATTATAACCAAATTAGAGTAAGATAAGATAGTTTACCTCTCAGACCTGTGGAGATGGAATAAATTTATGTCCAAAGAAGATCTGGAACTCCTAATTGAACATGAGATGGATAATTTTGATTATATTAAGTTAAAAGGTTTCTGTACAAACAAAACTAATTCAGACAAGATTAGGAGGGAAGCATCAAATTGGGAAATCATCTTTACATTTAAGGGTTCTGATAAAGGTCTCATCTCTAAGATATATAGAGAATTGTCTCATATTTATAAGAATTCAAGCCATTCTCCAATTGATAAATGGTCAAAGGATATGAACACAATTTTCAGAAGATGAAATTAAAACTATTTATAAGCATATGAAAAGGTGCTCCAAATCACTATTGATCAGAGAAATGCAAATTAAGACAACTCTGAGGTACCACTACACACCTGTCAGATTGGCTAAAATGACAGGAAAAGATACCGATGAATGTTGGAGGGGATGTGGGAAGACTGGGACACTGGTGCATTGTTGGTGGAAATGTGAACGGATCCAACCATTCTGGAGAGCAATTTGGGGCTATGCTCAAAAAGTTATCAAACTATGCATACCCTTTGACCCAGCAGTGTTTCTATTGGGCTTATATCCCAAAGAAATCATAAAAGAAGGAAAGGGCCGCACATGTGCAAGAATGTTTGTGGCAGCCCTTTTTGTAGTGGCTAGAAACTGGAAACTGAATGAATGCCCTTCAATTGGAGAATGGCTGAATAAATTATGGTATATGAATGTTATGGAATATTATTGCTCTGTGAGAAACGACCAACAGGAGGATTTCAGAGAGGCCTGGAGAGACTTGCATGAACTGATGCTGAGTGAGATGAGCAGAACCAGGAGATCATTATACACAGCAATAACAAGACTATATGAAGATCAGTTCTAAGGGACATGACTCTCTTCAACAATGAAATGCTTCAAACCAATTCCAATTGTTCAGTGAAGAAAGCCATATACACCCAGAGAGAGGGATGTGAAATGTGGACCACAACATAGCAGAGAAAGAAGACAGTAGACTAATAATCCTAATCGATACCAAAGGGGAATAAAAAGAATTGAATTATTTAAAAATACATTAAAGCATAGTTAAAAGATTGTACACAATGATAAGACTTTAGTTATAATCTTATCATAATAAAACCAACAAATGCCAAATGATTTGTATATGATATAAGTAATGATAAAGCTATAACTTATGTATATAATCAATTATATTAATAGATTCAGAAAAATACTTTTGACCAAATAAAACTTATTCCTGTTAAATATATATATATGCATATATATATATATACATATATATATATATATATATATATATATATATATAGAGAGAGAGAGAGAGAGAGAGAGAGAGAGAGAGATTGCAAGCAGAATTAGTTGTGTGAAGTGCAGAATTCTTTTAGGGGAATTATAAACGATAAAACTTGACAGGACAGAAGAAGGCAAATATTAGAGAGGCTTTTTTGGTAAGCTAACAAGTTCATTTTTAGTATATAAGATATTACTAAGCACTGTTAGTTTATGAGCAGGGAAAAATGTAAAAGTTGTATTTCATTAAAAAAAATCATCTTGTGGCATTTTCAGGGTAGATTGTAATTGGAGAAAAAACTAGAGACAAGTGCAGTGAGGAATCAATTATAGTATTCCCAGTGTAAAGATATAAAATTGCTAGGATAAGTTAGATGTATGAAAAGTTTCAAAGAAATTCAGATGTTATGATCCTAGATTATTAGAAAAAAGAATGGTATCCTAAAATAATAGAGAAGTCAAGAAGATTGTTTCAAGAAGACTCTACGGTAGGTTTTAGAGATATTTAGTTTGAGATGACTGTAGAATATCATTTAGAAATATTCAATTGACAATTTGAATTGAGTGAGTGAAACTCAGAAAAGAGCAAAAGTTCAGAATTAAAGATATTAGCATAGATCAAGGAATTTTTGGAAACCATGTTAAGGCAATTTCAGAGTGAGAGACAATCAAGAAGACATCCAAGTGTCTTTTGTTCTTGAGTATATTGATTTTCTTTTCCTGTTTTTCAAGAATGTCTCATTGCCTTTTCACATTTTAAACTATAAAAAGGAGAAAAAGAGTAGATTTGTAATTTCATTGGTATTAGGAACACCTTCCATCAAAGCAGCTGAACACCTTCTTTAAAATTTATAGTCCTATGGAGTTGCTTAGAGAGCAGGGACAAATTAAATAACTACCTCAAGATGACATTACCTCTAATGATTAGAAACATTGCACTCAGGTCCTTCCACCTTCAAGCTTAATTCTATCCAAAATAACATAATACTTTCAAAGAACTAAATTTTTTGTTTGTTTGTTTTTTGAAGAGACCACAAAATAATAAAATGCCACTTTAAATGTTTTCTGAATTTAAATTAAATTTGATCAGTGTGATAATTCAATTGATTACTCCATTAGTCTAAGTTATTTCTGTTTTCTGATATTATTATTTGAAAAAAAAATCTTTGAACAAATGAAGAGTTTTTTTAACTCTTAATTTTCAAAATTATTTGGAATATTTTCTTATTGATGTACCATTCCCTTCCTCTTTTAAAGAGCCATCATATATAACACATTTTAAAGGGGAAAAATGAGCCAAATTGATCAATACATTTTGAACTTTTCCAATGTGCAGTATATAAACATGTGCAATATATAAACTCCCACCTCCAAAAGAGATGGGTTGAGAAGAGAATGTACTTACATGTCTTTTCATTTAGATAAGTCTTCATATTTCTAATTTAGTATCTTCAAATTTGATTTGTGCATGTGTGCATGTCTTTCCATTTGGTCTCCATTTGTGGTTTGTTATTTCCATTTACACTATTGCAAATATGGTGTGTGTGTGTATATATGTGTATATGTATATGTGCATATATATTTGTTCTTGACTATGCTAACTTCACTCTGCCTCAGTTCAGATATTTTTGTACTTCTCTACATTTAAACATAATGAATAATGTTTCATGCATAATAATATTACATTACATTCATCTACTACAATTTGTTTAGATATACCCCAGTTGATAGGCATATATTTTGCTTCCAATTCACAAAAACCTTCTGGTATATATTGTTCTATATCATGGCTTTCTTCTTGTTAATAGCTTTCTTGGAGTATGAGACCCCAGGAATGAAATTTCTTATTCAAATACATGGACATTTTAGTTACTTTATTGGGACAATTCCAAATTGATTTCCAAAATGGTTGTACCATTTCCCCTCTGCACCAACATGTTAGTGCACTTATCATTTCACAGCCCTACAAACATTGATTGTTGACATTTAAAAAAAAATAATTGGTCATCTTTGCTAACCTGCAGATCGAAAAATAAGATCTTCAGATTTGGAAGATTGAGGAGTACGGCCTTGGTCATTTGTTTTTTGTAATTTTCATATCATTAATGATTTGAAGTACTCTTTTCTGAAGTTGTAAATATCTTACAATTATTTTGAGACTGGCAAACCATTCGTTGACCACTTACCTATTAGATAATGTCTATTAGTTTACATCTAGATAGATAAACAAAAACAGAAATCTTTTGGGTGCCAAATTGGTTGTGTATCTTGAATATCAAATTTTGGCAGAGAAATTTGAAACAAATGTATTTCTCATTTGACTTTCTTTCCTAAGTTCACATGCATTACTTTATTTTTTTAAATAGTAACTTTTCAGTTTCATGCAATCAAATTTCTTGATTTCATCTTTTGTAATTGTCTCTATATTTTCTTTAGCTAAGAATATATCTCTGACACACAGCTGTGAGAGGCATATGTTCTATTTTTATCTTTTTTAGTATATTATGATCTTTAATATTAAGATTATAGATCCATTTTGAATATATTGTGGAATACAATGAAGTGTTTGGTTTAAGTCTAATTTCTGGCAGATTAGAAGTATTTTATTAATCAAGTAATGAGGTTTTCCTTCATAATTTATAATCAAATAATGTTTTTTTTTAATTAATGAGGTATTTTTCCTATGTAATTCATGTTATAAAAAATGGATAATTAAATTCCATTGTTTGTGAAGCCTGGATGTGTTATTTTGTCCTATTCCCTACCTGTTTTCATAATTTTTTAATATTCTACCTCAATGATGTCAAACTATAAAAAAAAGTTTCACTGTGGGCTAATATTGAATTTTAAAAATTACAATATCTACATTGTATTTTATTTGTATTTAGTTTTTGAAACATTTCCAGATTACCTTTTAATTTGGTTATAACTGTATTTAGGAAATGTGTAAGCATGAGTATATACTGGTGTTTTAGCTTTTGCTCAATTTAATATAGTTATTATGTTATAAAATTCTACAAAATAAACATATTAGTAATTTGATTGGTATACTATTAAAAGTGTAAATTAAATTTGTTAATATTGTCATTTTTGTTATATGGTCATGGCTTAGCTATGAACACTGAATATTCTTCTAGCTATGTAAATTTTTCCAAAATTGTAAAAAAAATACTGACAGAATAGACATGCTTATTTCATTTTCTTATAAGAGTAAAGGTCTAAGAGGAAAGAGTCAAGTTTATTCCTATTGCATATGATGCTTATTTTGGGCTTTATATGTGTGTATCTGTGTGTGTGTGTGTGTGTGTGTGTGTGCATGTGTGATTTTTAAAATGTCTCTCTGTACTTATATTTGTAGAGTTCTTAACATAAAGTGTTATATGTCATCAAAGGAATTTTCTACATGTCTTTATTACTATGTGCTTTTGAGGTTTTTATATAATTATATTGATTTTTTTAATGATGAGCTATCCTTGTATCTCTAGTATAAACCTCAAATGACCATAATGAGTGCGTATTTGGAAAATCATTATAGATTGATAGGATTTTATTTAAAATTTATGAACACATATTCACTAATGAAATTGGCCTATTGTTTTCCTTCTTTATTTTATCTTTCCCTGGTTTAGGTATTAGGATCATATTTTTCATAAAAGCATTCTATTAGGATACTTTCCTTGAATAAGAATGTGATTTTTTTTCACCCTAGTTCACATAGTGCTCTTTTGTGTCTCTGTGATATGAAAAAGTATCCAGCCCACAAACTCTCTATCACTAAAATTATGAGCCAAAATTTATTTTGGCGATACACATACTCACGACTCAGAATGAAATAAATATACTGAAAAGTTCTGTTTTGATCTTTTAAACTTTTCTGGCAAATGAAGCATTTGGTATATATTTTAGGATAGAGAACCATATTAAATAGTACTCATTACTGACAGATTATTCATTTTAATGCTACTTCTATCTATATATGTATTATGAACTTAGAGGCCAGCTCTTTCTCCCTTTTCTCTTTTTGGGCTCAATCTGCACCTAGACTAGCAAATCAGGATATCTAAAAGAAAAAGCTATGTTGTAGTAGCTCAGTCTCTCAAGTTTTGAGGAGTAATCTAGCTGGTGGCAATACACTCCAAGTACTCTATCACAACTGTGTTCCTCAGGCCCGACTGATGTTTTCCCTATTTACAAATCCGCCAAGATGAACTTCATTAACTCCTAGTCATAAACATTACAAATTGTAGGGAGCTAAACAAAAGAAAAGCACAATATTTTAAACATAAATTGGGAGACATTCTTTCTCAGTTGTATATTGTCTATGATGGAGTTAATTGACACCACCATCCAGAATTTTTACAAGTTACTACATGAAAAGGGAATATCAGTGCCCATGACTACTTATATTCCTATGGACAGTGACATTTTATGTCTTTTTTTACCCATAGGTCTAGTCTGTAGCACAATCCACTATAATCCTGGACATCTTTGATGCACCATTGGGTGGGGTAGTGCAGTGTTGAGTCCGGTACCTGGAATCTGGAAAACCTCAGGTCAAATACAACCTCAGATATTAAATTTTTGTTTAATACTGGGCTAGTCACTTCTATTTTCCTTACTTGCCTCAACTGTCAAATGGGAAAATTATAATACCTATCTTTCAGGATAGTTGTGAGGATCATAGATTATTTTTTTAAATAAAGGAAGGAAGGAGAGAAAGAAAGAGAAAAGGAAGGAATGAAAGAAGGAAAGGAAGGAAGGGAAAGAAAGAAGGAAGGAGGGAAGAAATGAAAGAAAGAAGAAAATAAAGGAGAAAGGGAGAGATGGAGGGAGGAAAAGAAAGAGGAGAGACATACACAAACACACACAGAGAAAAAGAGAGACAGAGAGAGACAGAGAGAGAGAGAGAGACAGAGAGAGAGAGAGAGAGAGAGAGAGAGAGAGAGAGAGAGAGAGAGAGAGAGAGAGAGAGAGAGAGGAACACATTTAACTCAGTGCCTGATTTTTTTCCCTATCTTTCTCTTCCTGAACTCCTGGACTTCTATTTCTTCCTGATTTTTCTTCTGGGCTGCCAAAGTAACAGTAAGACTTCATCAAAACTGAAAGTGTAACACTGTAATTGGCAAAATGCTGGACTTTGCATAATACCTGGCGCAAAGCAGGCACTTAAAAATACCTGCCAATTTTAGATGATTTGGACTCAGACTTGAAGTTCATATCGCATCTCTGATTGTAGTTGTACAAGCAGGTAACAATTTCCCTGAATTTGAGTTTCCTCTTCTATGAAAGAAATGATAACATACCCAAATAACTCACAAGTTTATTGTTAAGTTAGCACTTTATTAATGACAGTGCTTTTATATATCAGAGCTTTTGTAGCTTTTTTCCTGACATTGCTTTTCTTAAAATTGACCTCTATATTTGGTGTTGCTATACCCCACATTGGTCTCTATGCCATTATTGCTTCCACATATTAGACAGGTATGATGCATTGTGTAACATTGTACTGTACTAGGCCTTTATCCCATTTCTTTTGCTTACCTTGCTTATAGTTAGTTATACAGTAGTCATTTATCTCCAACTCACCATACAACACAATTATCCTGCTGTTTCCTAAGCATGGACTTGCCCAATCTAGCAGAGAAAAAGCTGAGACAAGAATTACAAATACCTCCAGAGTCCTGTGGAAAATTGAGAGGGACTTTCTGTGTTGATCCTCTTAGGGTGGATCCTGCTGTGAGGAGAACAGTGTCATTAGACTATTCTCTAAATTCTGGGACTATTCCAGTGACAAACTGCAACCAGTACCAAAGACATGTCATCAGGGACTGGCCCCTAAAATTGAGGACATCTGGTAGCCTCAGTATTCTCAAACCCAGTTTGGCCTTGTGAGATACTTTGCATACTATGGAAGTTGTCCAGGTCAGTCTCAGCTGGAGAGGTTCATCACAGGATGGAGCAGCTTAGCATAAAATGGGAGCAGATGTACCTGGTATAATCTATTATTTAATGAAGTTTATTTTTGCAATGCAACACGACCAGCTCTGATTTCCAAACCTTGAAGGAGTTTCCATGCTATAGATACTGTTAAAAAGTGAAGGGATAAAAAATACATTTAGAACAGATATATTCTGAAACATGAAAAAAATAAAAAAAAATTAAGCAAGAGAGGAACAAGTAAGAGACCAACTGTTAGAAGCACTGGGGAATATTCTTAAACTCTAGAGTTCTTTTTTTCTGTTTTAACAGTTTTAGAAATTTTGTTTCTTTGACTGTCTACATATACTAGATTTTGCATTTAAAATAGATATCCCTTAACTTTTATTATATTTATCAAGTGTTTTCTTTTTCCTCCACTATTTAGCTATTTCATATTGAATAATTTTAACATTTTAAATTAAGCAGATATAATTGTAAACAAATAATATAATACGGATGCATTTTCAAGTTGCCATTCATGTTCACACATGGTTGGTATTTTCAAGTTATTTTGAAATTGATATTTTAAACTTTTTAGGAATCAGATATAATTTTATAAATTCAATTTAAATTCAATTTAAAAAACTTTCAAACTTCCTAAAAACATTTATTTTAAATTTCTAATAAGATAAAATTATCGAGATTCAACCTATAATTTTAAATTTACTATGACCTTCCACAAAGATGTTATTGAATATTTTTGTCAAAATGTTCCACTTCTGATTTATGTAATATAATATGGGAAACCAGATATATGTGTATTTATGCAAAACATCCATCTATCTATCTTTCTATCTCTGTTTATCTATCTATCATTTCTATGTTTATCTCTATAGATCTTAGTTTTCTGTCACTTATTCTTTCTTCTTTCTGTATGTCTCTCTCTCTCTCACACACACACATCCATCCATATGTGCACACACACATGCACAATCACTATTTCCCATTTTTTGTGAAAAATGATAAATTATTAATATGGACTTACATATTACGTAAGCCTTTATTTCTCCTGTGGAGGATATTTATTTTTCCTATCTATATCTTGTCTTTCTTATATTGCCTTTATGTTCTGTAAAGGAAGCATTTATTTGTACAGAAAGATTATTTATTAATGTGTTTTCCTTCTTTTTATTTTCTAGTAATTAATAAAGAGAGAGAGAATTTATACATTTGTAGAAAGAAAAACTATACAGAATGTTCAGTATTTCTTTTACTGTCACCATCATACATAATTCTACTATTGGTTTGATATCTTTCTGAATCCATTTCTCCCTCATTCATTAATAACTACATAAGTTATGAAATAATTCAGAAAAGCAAGAGATCTATGAAGCACATTGGTGATAGGATATGAATCATGGTTATACACTGAGTACACAGTTTTGGGGAATATATCAAATATAATTTGTACAGGCTACTACACAATTACAGTAGCAAATATAAAAGGTTAACAATATTCTGTCATGAGGGATTTCCATGTCCCCAAATAGATGTATTTGTTAAAAATGTAGAAACAAATGTGAGAAAGGTTATATAACTGAAGGAAGCCAATTACTGATAGAGAAAAGGAAGAAATGACACCTGCATAGCCTTGCAGTTGTTAGTATTTGATCTAACAAATATCACTGAGAAAAAAGCAGCTTAAATTATTCAGTATTGCATGAGGAAATTAACAATAGCATTGAGAAGCAAAAATATTGAAGGAATCATTATGTTCAATGAGGTAATAGAACTATATCTTTTTGCAGATGATATGATGATATATATTTGGAAAAACCTAGAGATTTATCTGAAAAACCTCATTGAAATAGTTAATAATAATAGTAATAATAAGGGACAGTAAGTGAAATAATTAAGAATAATAACATGCAAACATCAAACTATACACACACACACACACACACACACACACACACATATATATATATAAACATAAAACACAACTAATAAAATTCTGCAAGAAGAAATAGTAAGAAATACCACATCTAAAATAAGCATAACCAGCATAAAGTACCTGGGAATAGCCCTGCTTGGGCAAACCCAGGAACTACATGAACATAATTACAAAGTGCTTTTTTAAAAAATCAGGTTTAAATAATTAGAAAAGATATTAATTGTTTCTAGGCAGAAAGAAAATATAAAATAAAAATTAAACTTCTACAAAAATTAATCTACTTATGCAATGCCATCTCAACTAAATTATCAATGAAAAATATTTTATTGAGCCAGAAAAGTAGTATCAAACTTCAACTGGGAGAACAAAGGGTCAATTAATTAAAAAAAAAACTCTAAAAGAGGTTTAGCAGTACCAGTTCACAATTAATAAATGTCACTAATTATTAAAACTATTTGGTATTGGTTAAGAAATAATAAATTTATCCTTGTAAAGAGTAGATATAAAATACACAATAGGAAATGATTATAGTAATCTTGTGCTTGACAAAATTAAATATCTAAGTTTCTGGTATAATAAAACACCGTTTAAATTTTTTTTTTGAAAAATTGAAAAGTGTGGCAGAAACTGGGAATACATCAAAATTTTACAGCACTTACTAAGATAAGTTAAAATAGATACTTGACCTCCAAGAATGAAGAGACATGAAACATGTTACCTATAAGACTTATGAATAGAAGAACTTATAAGATGAAGTGGAATATTTTCAAGCAAACAAACAAACAAACAAAAAAAAACTTAGCAGGAAAAATCAATAGCACTAGGGTGAGAGTCTAGCAGACAGTTCCAGGACAGGCCATGCTAGTAAAGTCCTGCTTCAACAGCAGCCCTTATCCCAACACCAGCAAAGCAAGAACAGGCCTTGGGGTCTTTGAATCCATAGCAATATTGGCAATTTCTATACCTTTCAGCAAATCCACACCAAAGATAACATAGAAGGTCAGCAGGAAAGATTTGCTAGAAGAATGAGAGGGCCTTGAGAAGCCAGGAAACCAGAAATGGGCACAGCTCAATTCATTGATCTTCTCTTTTTCCATTTTATGCAAGTAAGTAAGCATCTAGAGATATAAAATTTCCCCTTATTACTCCTTTGGCTGCATCCTACAGTTTTTGATATGTTGTCTCATTGTCATTCTCTTGGGTGAAATTATTAATTGGGTCTCTGATTTGCTGTTTTACACTTTCATTCTTTAGGATGAGATTATTTAGTTTCGAATTACTTTTTGATCTATTTTCCCTGGTCTTTTATTGAATAGAATTTTTATTGCACTGTGGTCTGAAAAAAATGCATTTACTATTTCTGCCTTTCTGCATTTGATTTTGAGGTCTTTATGTCCTAATATATGGTCAATAATTGTATAGCTTCCATGAAGTGCTGAGAAGAATGTGTACTCCTTTCTGTTTCCATTCAATTTTCTCCAAAGATCTATCATACCTAACTTTTCTAGTTTTCTATTTATCACTTTAACTTCTTTCTTATTTTGTGGTTTGATTTACCTAGTTCTGAGAGAGCAAGGTTGAGATCTCCCACTATTATAGTTTTGTTGTCATTTTCTTCTTGCAGCTCTCTTAAATTCTTCTTTAGGAATTCCCATGCTATACCATTTGGTGCATAAATGTTTAGTGTTGATTTTGCTTCATTATCTATGCTCCGCTTTAGCAAGATATAATTTGCTTATATCTTTATCTTTTTTTTAATCTTTTTTTTCCTTATCTCTTTTAATCAGATCATTTGTTTTTCTTTTGCTTGATCTGAGGTCAGGATGGCTACTCATGTTTTTTTGTTTTTTGTTTTTGTTTTTGTTTTATTTTATTTCACCTGAAGCATAATAGATTCTGCTCCAGCCTTTTACCTTTACTCTGTATGTATCTCTCTGCTTTAAATGTGTTTTTGTAAACAACATATTGTAGGATTCTTGCTTTTAATCCAGTCTGCTATCTGGTTCAGCTTTATGGAATTGTTCACCCCATTCACATTTATGGTTAAAACTACAAATTCTTTATTTCCTGACATCTTCTTAACCCCACCTTTTACTTTTCTCTTTCATTTTCCCTTTTCCCTCTTCCCCAATATTTTACTTATGAGCACAACTTGCCTCAAGTATCCCTTCCCCTTTAGAGTTCCTTCCCCTTTCTTTTACTTTTCCCTTACTATTTCTGTTCTCCCTTCAATTTAGCCTACGACTTTCCTTTTCGCCTTTCCTCTACCACTTTTCTATAAGGTGAGAGAAGTTTCTCCGTGAAAACAAATACATCTAATATTTTCTCTTTGAGCCAAATCTGATGATTCACACAATGTTCATCCCCCTCCCTTCTTTCCATCAATTATAATTGATTTTCTTTGCCTCTTCCTGAGATGGAATTTCTTGCATTTTAACCTCCACTTTCTCCTTTTTTCAATACAATCCCTTTCTACCTCTAGTTTCTTTTTTATATTATAATAGTAAAATCAAATTATACATGCACGCTTTATGTATACCCATAACAAAGATACAATTCTCAAGAGTTCTTTTCTTTTTACCTTTTTATGTTTCTCTTGAATCTCTATTTAGAGGTCATTATTTTTGTTGTTTGTTTAGCTCTGGTCTTTTCAGCAGAAATGAATGGAATTCACCTGTTTCATTGAATATCCATTTTTTTTCCCTGAAAGAAAATGGTCAGTTTAGTGGGGTGGTTTATTCTTGGCTGCATTTCAAGTAACTTTGCCTTTCAGAATATCAGATTCCAGGCCTTTAGATCCTTTAAGGTGAAAGCTGCTAGGTCCTGGGCAATCCTTATTGTTACTCCTTTGCATTTGAATTGTTTTTATCTGGCTGCTTGTAATATTTTTTTCTTTGGTTTAATAGTTCTGAAATTTAGCTATGACATTCCTTGGAGTTTTAATTTTAGGATCTCTTTCAGTAGGTTTTCAGTAAATTCCTCCAATGGCTATTTTATCATCTTATTCTATGATATGCAGGCAGTTCTCCTTGATGATTTAATGAAAAACAGTGTCTAGGCTCTTTTTTTTTTCCATCATGGTTTTCCAAGGTCCAATAATCCTTAGATTGTCTCTCATAGATCTATTTCCATGTAAGTTGTTTTCCCAAGTAGGTATTTTACATTTTTTCTACTTTTTTCATTTTTTTGGTTTTGCTTGATTTATTCTTGATATCTCATTGAATCATTGATTTTCATATATTCAGTTCTCATTTTTAGTGAATTGTTTTCTTCATTTACTTTTTTTTTACTTCTTTTTGTATTTGTCCAATTGAATTTTTAAATGAGTTGTTTTGTTCTATGGATTTTTTTTCCATTTCACAAATTCTGTTTTTTAAGAAATTATTTTCTTTTTCCAATTCACAAATTCTATTAATCAGGGAGTTGTTTTCTTTTTTCCATTTTGTCAAATCTATTTTTAAGGCGTTATATGCTTTTTTTCCATTTCATTAATTTGTAGTGAATTTTCTTCAGATAATTTCTATGTTGCTTTTTCCAACCCCTCTTGTAAAGTTCTCATTTCCTTTCCCCATTTTTATTCCAGCTCTCTTTTAAGATATTTTATAATTTCTTCTAGTAGAGTCTTGTGTGATGGGGAGCAATTTATATCACCTTTTGAAGCTTCATCTGGAGACAATCTGCTTTTAATCTCCTCAAGGTTTAAAATCTGTGCTTCCTTTTCACCATAAAAAACTATGGTCAGAGTTCTCTTTGCTTTTTTTACTCATTTAAAAAAAGTTAAAGTCTATTTTGAGGGTAGTGGAGGTTATCCAAGCTTTCTCTACAAGTGGCATAGTGCTGCGTCAGTTGCTGACTCACTCCCCATGCTGGGTGGGAGAGGCCAGGTTCCATGAGATTCTGGCATTTAAGGCTTACTATTTACCTGTTGTGTTTCTATTGGATATTTTATAACTTCTCTTCTGATCTACTCTCTTGCATCCAGGGCAGAGTAGCCAACACTGTAGTATACTCCTCCCCGTAGATTCTCCACCATGCAGAATCTTCACCACCCAGTGGAGCCCACACTACCTGGAATCTGTAATGCCACAGTAGTGTTTGTGCTTGGCCTGCTTGAACTTGGCCTGCCTCCCTCTGTGCCCAATTGATACATATCTTTTCAAAATTGTCTTCTGCTGGCAATTTGTTATACTTCCAATATTTGTGAGTTCTGCCAGTGCAGAGCTAATTCAGAGGCTGCATTTGGAGTTCAGAAAGAAATGTGTGTCCTCTCTGTCATCTTGGCTTCTCCCCATTGTTTATTTTTTTAAAAAGGTAAAAGCCATTTCTCAATTGGCAAATGATCAAAATATATGAATTATACCTAGAGTGCTAATCATGCATATCCTTTCTCCTAACATTACTACTACTAAAAGACACTAAAAAATAAAGAGATATATTCAAAAATATTTCCAGCAGCTTTCTTCTCAAGGCAAAGAATAAGAAATTGAAGGGTTGCTCATCAATTGAAGAATGGCTGAATAAAGTGTGTTGTGTAATTATGATGAAATATTATTATTCAAAAGGATGGTCTCAGAAAACCCAGAAAAGTCCTCCAAGAACTTAACCAAAATGAAATGCACTCTGTAAAAATACCAATGTCGAAGGATGATCAGCTATGAATGACTTTTCTATTTTCTAAAACACAATGATTCATGAATACTCTGAAGGACTTATGGTGAAAAATATTATCCATACCCAGAGAAAGAATTGATTTTCTCTGAGTACTGATCAAAACATACTTTTTTTTAATGAATTATGAAATGCAAAATTGATAATTTGATTATATTTAGTTAAAAATGTTTTGTACAAACAAAACCAATGTAGACAAGATTATAAGGGAATCAATAAACTGGGAAAGTTTTTCACATTCAAAGATTATGTTAATGGCCTAATTTATAATGGCCTAATTTATAACATATAGAGAGAATTGACTCAAATTTATAAGAATTCAAACTATTATCCAGTTGATAAATGATCAAAAGATATGAACAGACAATTTTCAGGTGAAGAAATTGAAACCATTTCCAGTCATTGGAAAAGTTGCTCTAAATCGCTATTGATCAGAGAAATGCAAATTAAGACAACTCTGAGGTACAACTACATACCTCTCAGATTGGCTAAGATGACAGGAAAAGATAATGAATGTTGGAGGGGATGTGGGAAAACTGGAACACTAATACATTGTTGGTGAAATTGTGAACTAATTCCACCATTCTGGAAAGGAATTTAGAACTATACCCAAAGGGCTATCAAACTGTGCATACCCTTTGATCCAGTAGTGTTTTTCCTAGGATTGTATCCCAATGAGTTCATAAAGGAGGAAAAGGGACTCACATATACCAAAAAATGTTTGTGACAGCTTTTTTGTAGTGGCAAGAAACTGGAAATTGAGTGGATATCTATCAGTTGGAGAATGGGTAAATAAGTTATAGTATATGAATGTTATGGAAAATTATTGTTAATATTATGGGATATTAAGAAATGATCACTAAGATGATTTCTGAGAATGCTGGGGAAACAAATTGATGCTGAGTGAAGTGAGAAGAAGAAGGAGATCATTGTACACAAAAACTGCAAGATCATATGATGATCAATTCTGATGGACATGGCTCTTTTTAACAGTGAGATGATTGCGGCCAGTCCCAATGGTCTTGTGATGAAAAGAGCCATCTGCTTCCAGAGAGAGGGGGAA
Source organism: Myrmecobius fasciatus (assembly GCA_023553655.1). NCBI lineage: Eukaryota > Metazoa > Chordata > Mammalia > Dasyuromorphia > Myrmecobiidae > Myrmecobius > Myrmecobius fasciatus. The sequence goes on from JAJPUD010004462.1 coordinate 156,200, forward strand.
AAATTTGGAACACAAGGGTTTTCAAGGGTGAGTGTTGAAAAGTATCTATACATATATTTTGAAAATGAAAATCTTTAATAATAATAAAAACATATTCTTTTTTCACTTTATTTTTATTAAGGGTCTCCATTTGGAGGAGGAATTCTGTGTTTTCTTTCACAATATGACGTTTATAAGAAATGTTTTGTATAACTTCACATGTGCCTTCTAACAGGATGTTGGGGGTGGGATGGAAGGGAGAGAATATAGAACTCAAAGTTTTACAAACAAATGAAAAAAAATTTACTGGTAATTGAAGAAAATAAAAGTATTAAATAAATTAACTGCCAAAAAAGAAATGAGCAAGCTAATTCAAAACACAAAAAAAGGAAACATCACATTAAAAATAAAGTGAAATGATCAGAACTAAGAAAAATTTGGACACATTAATTGAAGAATAGGTGGATCACTGAGCTATTCTGAGTATTATAAATATTTAAATCAATATAAAGAATCTATAAAAAAGATGCTATTCAGCTTCAGAAAAAGAATTGATAAATAATGATGTGCATAGACTGATTTTACAGGGTTGTGGGTGTGCATATAGATGGCTAGATGGTTGTGAGATTTTGGCCTTTCCTGTTGTGGGCTGGGGAGGGAGGGAAATATTTTAAAATACAAAATGTAACAAAAATTTAATTAATTTTTTAAAAGAAGCAGCACAAATGAGCTGGCCTGAATATACGTAGTACATCACTAAGCCAAATGCTCAGTGAGATTTACTAAATGGTCAATGACAGTTGCACCAAAGAGACAGATCATGAAATTTCTCTGTAGATATTCTCAGCAGAGGCAAGAGCATTATTAGAGAATGACTAAAAAGATTCTAGGAAGGTTACCACAGATAACAAAATGAAGAAAAGCCTATTGAAAACTAAGAAGTGACAGATATAAAAATTAAGCAGAAAATGTGAAAGAAGCTTTGGATCCAAAACTTCTTTCTTTCATAAATTGGTTATTTTTTTAAAATCTTCATATATAGGCAAACTAAAAGAATAAGAAATGACGCATTAACTATTTTGGAAATTGGAAGAGAAAGTTAACCCAATACCTTGACCTCAAAATTGAAAGAATAATTGATGGACTGAATAATTCATGGTTTATTTGATAGTCTAGGCGTTGTATGAATACAACTTTTGAAGAAAAAAAATTACTTTTATATTAAACCAACTTTACAAATTAAATATAGCAATTATTGATTTTCTTTGATGTTTCCATCCTGAATTTATCAGATTTTGGAGTGAATTGACTGAATCATCCAGCTAATTAGGCATTTTGTATGTACAGGGACACTCTGTTATATATTTATCTCAAGGATTTTACAACAAATACAGTGTAAGCCTGACATTTCTTTTATCATTAGCCAAGGAGTTACATTAATTTTAAGCTACTCAAGTAATGGACAGCATCTTGATTTATTTTTTAATTCCTCATAATACTTAAAACAGTATTCTGTTTGAATTGAGCATTTGAAATAAGAGAACTAACGGATTATCTAATTGTTATCTTCTAGCCTGCCTCTTTTCTCTGTGAAAACTTACCCAATATGTAATTGAAAATATCTCACTATTTCAAGCAGCTATCAAAATAGTGACTATGGTTCATAATTCATATCACAAACATTTTCAATATATCAATGTATTTTATTGTATAGGCTATAAGGAAGAAAACCACAAATAAATTATTAGTTCAATCACACTAATAGAATTCATAATTTTGAACATTTGTATTTTCATGATTTGATATGATTTTTGTAATGCATTATGTACTTTTGAAATTTCATTAAGTTCCAAGGGCTCTCCCCTAAAATGATAATAAAACCAGTCAGTCTAATCCATTCCAATTAAATGAGGGAAGAAAGTGTTTCTGTTGATATATATATATATATATATTTTTTCTTATTTCAATATAACATCAATCAGTATTTTTATGACAATATTTTTCAAATTTTTTCACATTTGCTTTTTTTAGGAACACAGGATGTTCTCATAAAATGTGATTTGTAAAGGAAGCAGTTAACTCAGGGCAGATGCTGAGCAGCATGCTTACAGATCTATGGCAGGTACAAAATGACACATGAAATTCACAAGTGGGCATGGATGGCCAGATGGCATTGGCATCTGAGAGATTTATTGTACAAACTTGGCACAAACTTAGTGATCACTAATTTAACATCCAAAATTGGGTACAAATATTTGTGTTTTTTTAAAGTAATATTCATCTAAGTATCAGGTGAAACATATTTTATTATTTAGTTTCATTTACTTTTAGAAACAAAACTAGGAGGAAAAGCATCATTTCTCATTCTAAAACATTGTCATTCACATAGGCTATGTTTAAACAATCAAAGTTTAAAACTCTTTCTAATTTTCCATACATATCAACCCATAAGGCCTAAATATAATGATAATTGAAGCTACAGAAGATTCCCTCCCCCCAATTTATCTGTACAAGTTTATCTGGTCTCATTCTACATTTCACCTTGCACAATTAGATTCTATATTTTACATATAGGCTGTCACTCTTTTTACGAAAGTGGTGAGCTTTATATCTAATAGTTCCACTAAATGAATTTCCAGCTGTTAGTGTTCACCATACTTCAGTGAACCTTAGTAGATAGAACAGATAGACACTACTGCTGCTCTCTGAGAGATTTCCCTGACAAAGACATATCCCTTTCTGTCCTCCTGAGGTTGCTAATTGACAGGGAAGCTCCTTAAGAAGAATAGCTATGTCTATATGTCCCTTCCTGTCTCCCCTGTATCTTTTATCAGCATATAATACTATCTCCATATTACAAAAGGTCGTTGTTGAGATAAGGGCTTGGTTTTATGATGAGGAAACCTTTGTTGCTCTTGCTTTGAGACTGTCACATCATTTGTTAAGCATTTATTAACTGACTACGAGGTGTCAGGCCCTCTGTTAAGGACTGCAAGATATAAAGAGGAAAAAAAATCCTTATCCTCAAAGAGTTTTCAGTTTAATGGAGGAGACAATAGGCAAACAAATGTACACAAATGAAGTTATGTATAGGATAAATTGGAAATAATTAAAAGAAGAAAAGCACTGGAATTAAAGAGTTTAAGAAGGACTCCTATAGAAAGGGAGGTTTTTGTTGAGACTTAAAAGGAAGCATTACCCAAAAGATATTTTTTTTCTTTTGAGAGGCAGGGTTAAAATACTAAAGTATCTGCCAGGAAATTCCTTGAAGGTCCCTTTAATAATGCATGAGATTAATTTCTTGGAAAAAGTTTTTAAGCATTCACCACCCTGGAATTAGTGGACAAAATTCAGAAATCTCAACATAATTCTATTGTTGCACCAAATAGACAGTAATAAGACTATTTTGTTCTCTCTGTTAATTTGCAATATTTTAGAACCATTGTAGATCTTTCTCAATACTCCAGATTAAAAAAAATTACCATTCAGTTTAAGATATAAATGTTTTATTTTCATAATCTCTGGATATTTAGACAAACCTGGACAATTTTTAAACTAAAAAATAGCTTTTCTATATACAGCTTCAGTTTCCATGTCAAAACTAAAAACACGCAGTGAGAAGAAAAAAGAGAAAATCTACCTCATTTAATATTCATCATTTTACATAATAATTCAAGGCAAAGTTTTTTTTCATCTCTTCTTTATTCCACTCCTGAGACTGCTATTTTCCAAATTATAGCAAATACAAGTTGAAAATAAAGCAAAATGAAAGTATAACTAAGTATTTACTTTGTAAAAGATAAGATGGGAAAATGTGGAAAATTATGGAATCCCATTAAATTAGCATGGTCTTTATTATTTTCTTTGATATTGATTTAAATAGTGACTTTTTCTTTTGATTTCTCTCTCTCAAGTGAGAAAAAATACCTGCTCAAAGAAATGTAGAGAAAAATAATTAAAGCATATCAAAGAACTGTTTTGTGCTTCTCTAAAATGAGTTATTTTTTTCATCATAAAATTGGCTGAATCTTATTCTATAAGCATATGCAACCCAATTTAAAAAAAAAAAACAACTTTTTATTTGTTCCCAATAAGGTACCCTGAAGACTACCCTGTTGCCCTCCTACCCCAACTACCCTGGCTGTTCTTTATTTTATGCAATCTTTCCTTTTCTGGCACCTAGGGTCTTTCATAATCTACTTCTAATTGCTTTTATTTTATCTGCTTTTATCTACCTTTATCAAATAAACTGGATTACTATGTTTTTCCTGATCTCTTCCATCCTTTACTGTGCTTTTAAGGGAGTTATCTCTCCTGCCTAGAACATTTTTCCTCCAAAGCTTAGAATGATGAAATCTTTGTTCAATATCTAGCTTATATGTGAGAACACAGTGTAGTGACAATATCCTTGTACCTCTTTCTCTGATCACCATATATGTAAGCAATTGCTTGCCTTGTGTGATTTCTCCACAAAATAATATTTCAAATAACCATTCATTTGCCATTCAGGTTAAATGGCCAGCCCTTTGGAATTACCCTCTGCAGTAAAGTTTGATTGCTTGACAATTCAGTTTCAGAGAGGACCTTAGTGTCTGGTACCTTATCTCACCAGATAATCTTCAAAATCATTTTAAGACAATTCAGATGGAAGTGGATCTGGTTGCTGGCATGATGCTAATAGACTGTTGAACTTTCATAAACAACATAGAAAACTGTAGCTCTGCAAACTTTCACATTCATATGCTCCTCTCTCTCTCTCTCTCTCTCTCTCTCTCTCTCTCTCTCTCTCTCTCTCTCTCTCTCTCTCTCTCTCTTTTTTTTCCAGAATCTCAAAATGTAGAGTTAGCTTTGGCAGTGGATACATCAACCTCTTTCTCTATGTGGACATCCCTGAAAAGTAAACTTTCAATGTAAGTAAACTCATTACAGCATTCAAAACATCTCCATTTCTTGAACAATGATTTCATGTATTGATCATTCAGTGATGACTTGTGGAAGACCTCTATTTTGTCCACTGTGCATTTGCACTGTGCATTCAATGCAGCCTCTGAGGCTGAAATGCAACCGAATATGGCTGACTCTCTGCTGCTTATGTTAATTTTGGCCTGATAATCAATGTTAAACACACTTAGTAAGTGGAGATTACAACCCAGTCATTGCCTGATTCTTCTATCTGACTCCCTTCCACAATCTTGAGAAGCTCACCACAAAATGGACACATGTATACAGCATGAAATTAGTAACCATGCCTATGGCTATAGTGAGATATAGAAGCTAAGTTAATAGAAAGTTCAACACATGCCTGTGCTTCTATATCTCACTTCAATTACAAAAGACTGTCATTCTCACTAAAAATCATTTTTAAGAAATGTCATCATTGAAAAATGTCAACTGTTAATTTTTTTAAGTTCCTAAAAACTTGATTGAAAATGGAAATTGGGGAAGCATATGATTTTAAACACTGATAAATACTTCCCAGGTTTCTTGTAAAATATTAGTGTAATTATGAGGGAGTATATTTAAAATCAAATTTACATGAAATTACATGAAAACAAAAAACTCTAAGAATCTTCTTGTTCCTTTTTATGCTGAAGGACAGAATTAGAAAATGCTCCTGTTTGCCATATATATATATATATATATTTCTCTAAACAACTAAAATGCTTTACTACCTCCATTGCAATGATCATAGGAATTAACTAGAATCAATATTCAAAATTCTGATGGACTAAAAATTTCTCAAAGATATCTTTGTTAATTAAAACAATAAAAACTTAATTATTGCTCAATAGCTACTAAGTAGTGTAGTGTAATATTATAGTTTGTCCTCTATTTCCATATTTTTTTTCTTAATTTGGTTATTGATATAGTCAATTATGCTAATAGTTTTCTTAATATTGAATCATCCCTGCATTCCTGGTATAAATCCTACTTGGTCATGGTGTATTATCCCTAATAGAAGGTCTTTAAATGGAGATGGCAAATTTGGAAATTGGGAATTCTTTGTTTGATGTCAGTTAGACAGTTTCTGTTTAGATTTATGACTTTGTGAAACTTGTTTTTGTAGGATCTCATGCTTGAAGTTTGCTTGCTGTGCCACTAGATGGACCCTTGGACCCTTGATAATATAAACCAAATTCATTAAGTAGGATTTAAGGAGTTTCCAAATATAAGTATTACCAGACTATGAACACCCCTTCATTTGATTATGCATTTGCTTGCTCGTGTCTGCATCATATTGTGCCATAAATTAAACTCTGTCAGGGATCTAGTCTAGCTTTTCAATAAGTTAACAAAGAAGTTGGGCATCCAACTGTGTTTTATTGTCATTCAATATGGGTGTTCATGTTACTAGTAATTCCATAACTCTTGTCTTCAACCATTCCCAAATTCAAACTAACTTATTGGACAAAGCTACAGGATATCCTTGCTTGTTTGCTCTTTCTTACCCTACTGCTTGTTTTCTTACCCTATCAAGGATAGGAACAAAAAAAGGGCCAAAAACTGAAATGTCTTATGTTTTCCTAAATTATTAAATTTTTATACCAGTTTCCTTTTTTCTTTATGTAATTATTTGAAGTGACATTCAAATTTAAAAGTGCAATGGTCAGTGATTCTCATTTCTTTTTATTTCCAAATATCTTGTTTATCATGACCTGGATTTTTCCAGATCATTGAGAGAAGCTTTTATATTATGTATGACACAAGTTAGGTTGAATAGTCAACCATCATCCCCCACTTAACATCTTAACAGTTTTTAAATAAAAGGCTGATCTTCCACCTCACACTGTTATTATAAAAATAGAGAAGCAGTATGTAGGACTGGTCTATGAAAAAAGCTGATGAATTTGTTTTTTTTGATACATTGAGTTTGAATTGATAGTATAACATCTAAGTGAAAACATCTAGGTAATATAAAATAGAGGGCTGGAACAAGAAAGAGTAGGTCAAGAGAGAGAGAGATTTGAGAGTCATCTAAATAGAAATGAATAAGGAAGCCCTGAGATTGAGGAATTCCAGCCATTTGGCAGTGTATGCTTTGTGCAGAATACATTAGGAGGTCCTAGGAGTCAAGTAGCTTTGGAATTTGTAAACTTAATTGGATTTAGTATTATGCCTCCTAGGCAAACTCTTTCTTATTTTTCTTTTCATTTTATTGGATTTTGAAAGATCACAATCTAGTCATTTTCTTACTCATTTCCTTCCTTTCTCATGGTAGATTATTACAATATATGAATAATTATTACATTGTGATGCAATTATAACAACATAATAATGAATGCATTGTAATAACCTAACTTGAGAGAAGAAGGAAAAGTTAAATACAATGTTATAAAGAATCAAGGTATTTCATTCTTTTTTTAAAAATTTTTAACATTTGCAAATAAAGAAGCAAAATGGGATAATGAATAGGGAGCTTTATTGCTCTAGAATCTCTTAACTGCCTTTTCTTTATTTATTAATATTTTTTATTTGCAAAACATATGTATGGGTAATTCCTAAACATTAACCCTTACAAAGCTTTCTGTTACAAATTTTTCCCCCCTACTCCCCACCCCTCCCCTAGATAGCAGGATATCCACTACAATTATGTTAGAATACTTAAATCGAATATATGTATAGTTATTGCCACACATCATTTTTTTGTTCAGGAGAAATCATATCTATAAGAGAGAATAATCTGATAAAGTAATTACAATGTAAGCAAACATCAATAGAGAACATGAAAATGTTATGTTGTGGTCCACATTTCACATCCCTCTCTCTGGGTGTATATGGCCTTCTTCACTGAACAATTGTAATTGGTTTGAAGCATTTCATTGTTGAAGAGAGTCATGTCCATTAGAACTGATCCTCATATAGTACTGTTGTTGCCGTGTACAACGATCTCCTGGTTCTGCTCATCTCACTCAGCATCAGTCCATGTAAGTCTCTCCAGGCCTCTCTGAAATCGTCCTGTTGGTCGTTTCTTACAGAGCAATAATATTCCATAACATTCATATACCATAATTAATTCAGCCACTCTCCAATTGATGGGCATCTATTCAGTTTCCATTAACTGCCTTTTTTTTTTTTTTTTGCTTTTTGGCTGAGGCAATTGGGGTTAAGTGACTTGCCCAGGGTCACACAGCTAGGGAATGCATTAACTGCCTTTTTTACTGAACACTTTTGTACTTTTCTGTCCCCACCTACCTCCCACTTATCTACTTGCTTTCCAGTTTTGCTAGCACATAATCACATCGATGTTATATTTGATACTGGAAAAGATGATATCAGAGTACTGTTATGGCTGCACTAATCATTAATGTAAATTTCTTTCTTTTTAAAAAATATTTAATAGTATTTTATTTTTTCAAAATACTTATGAAGATTCAACAACCATCTTTGTAAGATTTTGAGTTCCAAATATTTCTGTGTCTTCCTTAACCTTCTTCCTCCCCCAAACAGCAAGCAATCTGAAATAAAAGATAATGTATATTCATGTTCAACATATTTCTTCATTTGTCATGTTGTAAAAGATGACTCAGAAGAAAAAAGAAAAAACACAAGTAGGAAAATACAATGAAGCAAAACAAAAAGTGAAAATATTTGATTTATCCATACTTCATAGATGTTTCTCTGAATGTGGTTAGCAATTTCCATCACCAGTGTCTAGGAATTGTGTATCACCATGGATCATCACACCATGTTTTATTTTTTGCTGCTATTTTTTAAATTCAGCTGAATCATAGCATATTTTGCTCTAGCTTTTTACCTTTACTCTGTGTATCTCTTTTCTTCAAATATGTTTCTTGGAAGCAACATATTGTAGGATTCTGTTTTTTTTTAATCCACTCTGCTATCAAGTTCCATTTTAATAGAGAGTTCATCCCAGTCACATTCATAGTTGTAATTACTAACTGTATTTCATATCATCTTATTTTCCCCCTTTTTATGCTTTTCTTTCTCCTTTCACCCTGTCCCTACTCACCAGTATTTTATTTCTCACAACCACTTCCCTGAATTTGACCCACACACATATGTACAACTTTTCTTTCCTTTTTCTACTACCATTTACTTACATTTTTATAGATAATTTAGCATTTGGTTCCTATGCTGAACTAAATCTGATAATGTTCAAATAATTCTCATTCCTCCGTTCTTCATTCCCTCTTCTGTAATAGGTTGTTTGTTTGTAATAATTGTTTGTAATAGGTCGTTTCATGCAATATATTTTACCCTCTTCTGCCTCCTCCTTTCCTCTTCTACAAGTATAATCATTTCCTCACCCCTTAATTATTTTAAAGAATTGCATCAAAGTCATCTTATACCCACACTTTCTGTGAATATATACTCTTAACACTATTAGTAGAGATACAGTTTTTAAGAGTTACAAATATAATCATCTTATACAGAGATATACAGTTTAATCTCATTCAATGACATGTTTTCTGTCCTGTTTACCTTTTAATTTTTATCTTAACTCTTTTACTTGAAGATTGAATTTTCTGCTCAGCTCTGGTCTTTTCATAAGGAAAGTTTGAAAGTCTGCTGTTTGATTGATTACTATATTTTCTGCTGAAAAAATTTGCTCAATTATGCAGGATCGTTTGATTCTTGGTTATAATCCAAACTTCTTTACCTTCTGAAATATCATGTTCTTTTTTTATTCTTATTACCATTTTATTTTTAAAATAATAATAGCTTTTTATTTTTCAAATACATGCAAAGATAGTTTTCAACATTCACCCTTGCAAAACCTTGTGTTTCAATTTTTTCTTGCTCTCTTTCCATCCCTTTTCCTAGACAGCAAGTAATTCAATATGGGTTAAACACTTAAAATTCTTCTAAATGTATTGCCACATTTATCATCCTGCACAAGAAATATCAGTTCAAAAAGGGGACAAAGAAGAAAGGAAGAAAAAGCAAGCAATAAACAAAACAACAAAGGGGAAAGTACTATATTGTAATCCAAATTCAGTTCCCATAGTCCTCTCTTTGAATGCGAATGACTTCATCACAAGACTAATGGAATTGCCCTGAATTGCCTCATTGCTGAATAGAACCAAGTCCATTGCAGTTGATTATCACATCATCTTGAATTTGCTGTGTTCAGTGCTCTCCTGGTTCTGCTCACTTTCTTTAGCATCAGTTCAATTAAGTGTCTCCTGGCCTTTCTGAAGTCAGCCTGCTGCTGATCATTTCTTATGGAACAATAGTATGGAATATCATTTTCTAAGCTCCTGATCCTTTACTGTAACAGCTGCTAAATCATGTGACTCCACTTGAATTATTTTTGCTTGCTTTGCAGTATTTTCTCTTTGACCTGACAATTGTGAAATTTGTCTATAATTTTCCAAGATGATTTTACCCTTTGGTTGTAGAATATCAGGGAAGTTTTCTTTGATATTGTCTTGAAAAATGCTCTGTCATACTCTGTCTCTGACTAGCTCACTTTCTCTCTCTCTGTCTCTGTCTCTGTCTCTGTCTCTCTCGATCTTCAGGTAGCCCAATATTTTTAAAATTATCTTTCCTTGATCTATTTTTCAGATCACTTTCAGACTTGCCTTTGTGGTGGTTGTTGTTTTTATTTTTTCCTGATCTTTTGATTTTGTTTAATTTATTTTTGATGTCATAGAGTCATTTGTTACCACTTCATCAATTCTAATTTTAAGGAATTATTTTCTTCAACTAGCTTTTGTTCCTCCTTTTCCATTTGCCTAATTCTATTTTAATTACAGTTGTTTTCTTCAGTGGATTCCTTCATCATTTGTTCATTTCTATTTTCTATGATGTTCCTGTAGGTTTTCCTTTTACATGGTAATCATTGAATTATTTTCTATTTCAACTTTTCCTTCTTATTCTAACACTTCAGGCCAATTTTCTTTAATTATTTCTTGTATTATTGTATCAAGATTCTCTTTTGGATCATACCTTTCAGGTAGTCCAATTATCCTTATGTTTTCTCTTCTTCATCTGTTCTCCATTTTGGGGGATCAGTTTGTTGGTGTGATTACACCTAGTCCAAAGTTAAGTGCCTCTGGTCTCTGGTCCTTCTTCAATATTCACCTCACCACCTGGAAGCCAAAAGCAAGAACTCAGTTCTTTTGCAAGTGCTCAGTCATGTTCTGGTTCTTTTCCAGGGCAAGGAAGCACAGTTGTATCTAATATTCCTTATCAACAGAGGTTTTCCCTGACTTACATGCTTGACTCCCCCACTATTTGGGGAGGTGAAAATTCCTATTTCTGGGGAAGAAACTATTTTTCTCCCCATTTAGCCCCAAGATTTGCCTCTTGGTGTTTTGTTGGAACTAGTCTGGAGGTATTTACACTGCATACAGATCAAATTTCAGTTCTAATATCTTTTTTTTTTTTTGGATTTTCTCTGATTGTCAGGAGAGGATGACTGTTGTTCCCCTGTTTTTCTTTGTTTTGAGCTCTCTAAAATTGCATCATAAGTGCAATATTTTCTTGGGTGTGGGGGGAAATTTAGAGGAATTGGAATTCTCTGACTTACTCTGCCATCTTCCCAGAATGCTGTCCCCAACAATTCTATTCATAAGGAATTGTTTTCTTCAGTCACTATTTGTACTTTCTTTTCCAGCTTTTGACATTATTTTTATGCTTCTTCTGCATAACTCTCATTTCTCTGAACATTTGTTCTTCCATTTCTCTTAGTTGATTTTTAATATTCTATTTGTATTTTTCCAAGAGGACTTTTTGGGCTAGGGAACAATTCATATTCCCCTTTGAGACTTCACCTGTAGGAATTTTGACAGTGTTGTTTGATTCTGATTTTGGGTATTGATCTTCCCTGGCATTATAATACCATTCCATGATAAGAGGTCTTTTCTATTTATTACTCGTTTTTAGCCTATTTTGTGACATAAAGTTAATATTCTTCCTAGAGCAAAAGGGAGCACTGTCCCAAGATTCTCATTCTGGTGGCAAGGGACATGGTCCTTGGCTTTCCACATAGTGAGATTCTGACTTTGCTCACTGCAATGGGGTGACCTGGTCTACTTTCACCTATTGTGCTGGGTCATAGGACCTACAATTTATCTTCTGATGTGGGGGCTGGAAGTTTCACATCTTTCTAGGTGTGTCTCCATCCTTTTGAGCAAGGATTAAGCGGCATTGATTATTGGTCTAGGCTGTGGCTAAGAGACTTGCTGGCTGACCCAGGACACCACATGTGCTGAACTGGACTTCTCTTTTACTCACATAAGACAGGCCTTTCCTGAAGTCCTTATAAATTACCTTAAGATAAGGAAATTAACTTCTAACTTACCTTAAGGTAAGGAAAATTCTTTTATTTTTTCTTACTATGAGTTCTGTTGCTCTATAATCCATTTAGAGATACGTTTTAATGTTGCTTTCAAGGAAAACTGGGAACGTTTAGGCAATTTCCTCCTGTAATATTCCAAACATATTTTATTGTCCTTACTTCCTTTCATTTGTTGTCTCTTTATAAAAGAATATTATCTTTTTCAAGGAAGGGCTGGTCTTGGCTTTCAGAACTTAAAACAGTACTTCACTTTATTTAGTCACAGCAAAGTTCATCTAGAGCACAAAGGATTGTTGTTATGTCAAGCTCAGGGCACAGCTTGCTTGTTAGACCTTAGAAAAATGGAAAACAAGGTGTCTAAAAGAGAGGTTTGGTCTTGGACCCTGACAAAATACACACACAAATAAGTGCTATGACCTTTGAAATGAATGAAATGCGAGTAAGAATTGGAGTAGAACTATTTTCTATTATTAAGTTGGCCAATTGACATTCTCACTAGAGACAGAAGAAAATCAAATTCAAAGCTTGTTTTTTTTCAACTAGCATCAGATTTTCACCTCATGTCATTTTCCTTGCCTTACCCCATCTCTCTTTGTGTTCTCTGTCTCTCTCTCTGTATCTCTCTCTGTCTCTCTCTGTCTCCCTCTGTCTCTGTCTGTCTGTCTGTCTGTCTGTCTGTCTCTCTCTCTTTTTCTCTGACTCTCTGTCTCTCTCTGTCTCTCTCTTTTTTTCTCTCTTTCCCTACCTCTCTCTGTGTCTGTTCCCCACACCTAGCATAAATTATATAAAGAAACAACTGCATAGCAATATTTACCAGAAAATTATTTTTCCTTTCCTTCTGCTTCTCTACAACTCCAATTCCCTGGCAAGACTCCTATAAAAATGATTCTTCTGCCTTCTGCCTTTTTTTTCTCCCCCTTCCTTTCCCCATTCTCTTTTTCTTTCTCTCTTTACCTCTTCCAAACAACAGATTCACATCCACCTATCCCTTGGGAATATTTCAGAGAGAAACTTTTGTAGGTGGCACTTAGCTTATCTTTTTTCCCCATTGATCTATTATGTCACCCTCAGAAGAGAAAGTTTGCTATAAGACCTTATTTCATGCTGCTTATTGATCTGGCGTGATGTACTGTGTCATCCACTTAGAGTGTTCATTTATGAAGAGCACAGCTCGACCATCAGGGATGCTTTGGAGCTGAATTCCAAAAGCCCCACGAAGCTTCTAAAAATCTCATCCTCCTAAAAACATATATTATGGCTACACAGATGTGGCTGTTGACAGAATTTGCAGAGTTACACTTTAGGAACACAGGCGGTATTCAATAATCAGAGCCAGTCCTGCATGTGTGGTAGAAGGGTTGGGGTGATGGCAGTGGCTAATTCAAGATGCTGAGCTCAGAGCTGGCATTTTAATCCTCCTGAAGTTAAAAAATGATTGTCTTTTGGTATGAGATCACAACTTATATTTGTAAATGTTTCATGACTACAAAGATCTTTATATAGATAACAGATATAGTTATATATATATATATATATATATATATATATAATATAGAGAGAGATATAAACCTTGAAAACAATCCTGTGATAGAGAAAAGCACAAATATGATTGTTTCCATTTTAGAGAAGAGGAACTGAGAAGAAACATGTCTAATCAGATTTGCAAAAATAATAAATGGTTTGGGCACAATTCTGGATCCTCTTGTTCCTTGTCTATTGTGCTTCCTAAGCATTTTGTCACTGCTTTCTTGCAATCCTTCCAGCCAAGTTACCCAACATTTGTTCTTAGTTAAAGCAGTATTATAGTAATTGTTCCTTCCCTCCCTTTCTCCCTCCTTCCTTCTTTCCCTCCTTCCTTCTTTTTTTCTTTCCTCTCTCCCTCATTCCTTCCCTCTCTCCTCTTATTTTCTTCCTTCCTTTCCCTTTCAGAGGGTGTTCTACCCAAAGAAATGCAAAATTTAATCCCTGAAACCTCTCAAGATACTTTGGGATTCCCAGACTACATTACTATCTTTAGGACCATGTCTTAAACTCAAATCACTCTGGCTTTCATTAATTGGCTAACAAAAGATCCCTGGAGAAGTCCCACTTGTTCTTTGTTTGGGCCTTGATTGCCTTAGAATATTTATAAATAGCAATTGTTTCTGTTTTCTTCACAAAATCTGAGTCCCTTCTAAGTTGATTTTTTTTTTTTTTGAGAAGGTATAAAACACCATTCCTTTGCCTCATTTCTTTAATACCTCACCTTAATCATTAGCTCATTCCCTCAGTCAAACTGAGACTTATTGATGATATTAGTGTAACAAGGCCATAGTCACCCACTGCATCCTGGGCCATGTCCAGTCATCCTGATATTTATTTGACCACTGGACCCGAATGGCTCCAGAGAGAATAGTGACGCAGGTGACCTTGCCCGGCTCTCCCTCACTTAAATCTGATCAACTTGCCTGTCATGGCATCCATTCCCTGATGACCTGGTTATCTATGAGAATGAAGCTTTGTTAATTTGTTGAAATTGAATATAAGCCTTCTCAAACCTGGTAGGGTTTTAAAGGCTGGGGTGCTTTATTTATTTATTTATTTCTGGAATATTTTAGAGCTGTCTACTTCCTAATATAGACTCAAATAGCACAAGCAAATTTGTGTTTCTAGTAAGAGAAACATAAATGGAAATTGTGACAGCCCAGTTCTCTTCCACATTGACATGATAGGATTTAACTTCCAATTGGATGGTGCTCTTGAGTCTTGTTCTCTGGCTTTTGCTCTCTTACTTTGGCAATCAAGGGTGAGGGAATAGTTTAAAAAATGAAGTTGTTTGGTCACCTTCAAAACAACAACAACAACATCAAAGACACACACACACAGCATATACACATGCTCATGAACACACACATTTCTGCCTGAGATTATCTTAATTCTCTCAATGATATACTGAAACACCATAACCAAAATGGTTATAACCAAAATATAAACATATTCATATGAATATGAATATATATATATAAATATACCCATATTTATATATACATGTGTATATATACATTTATAAACAGGTGACAGCAAAAGGGCTGAGTTCAAATTTGCCCTTAGAAATTAGCTTTGTCCATTCCTGCCTCAGTTTCTTCAATTATAAAATAATAATACAATCCACTTCACAGAATTGATTTGAGGATCATATGAAATAATACCGATAAAGAATCTAGCACAATATCTGTTATATAGTAAGTATTTTATATATGTTTGTTTATTCCCTTTCAATCCCTACTTTATCTCTTTTTACTGGCTTTGTGCTCCAATGGAGGACTGTATTCAGAACCTAAAGCTCCATATTTTATGGTGAAGATTTAAAATCCCATGTCTTTCTTTGTCTGGTTCTATATATATATATATATTCAAGAAATTTGAAACAAAAATTTACTGGTTTTCTTTCTACTGGTTTACAGCCTCTGATTTCTTGTGAAAAATGAAGACTAATTTATTTTTCTAGTCTAGCCCTCTGTAAGATTCTTTCTTGAGATAGTCAATATTTTGTCTTGGGATATATGCTTTAAGAATTTATTTGTAATAAAAAGAATTTATTTGAATTATGAATAATATCTAACAATATAAATTCTTATATATTATATACATACATATATGTATGTTTATGTATATACCTGTGCATGCATATATATGACATATTCCCAGCCATTATAATTTAATTCATAAAAGTATTTTTCAGTTCTTTTATTTTCTCATACCCATCCTTCTTTAATAAGTTAAACTAGATGAAATTGGGCTATAACCTGTGGATGACCAATGCCTACCAAAGCAGGTTAGAGGCAGAAGAGTCAGGAATCAAACAGAAGTTTAATTTCAAGGTGAGCAAAACTGTTTACAAACAAGGAAACATGTGCCGGGACCCTATTCCTGGGACAGGGGGAGAAGTATAATGTAGTATAATGTAAGCCAATCTCAATCCTTAAAGTTTCACAGTAAGCTATAGCACTGACAATGAGGATTAATAGCCACAAGTTTGATTCAGAGGAGGGCTGGCTCCATGACTGGGAAATGGGTACCCATCCAAGCTCGTCTAGAGCTTATCCTAACTCAGAAAAGAACTGGTGCTGGTCAAAGTAATATAATAATTAAAATTCCATAATATACATCTATCACAATTTGTTCCTTCATTGCTTTCCTCATCAATAAACATCTTTGTTGATTGGTTACTTTGGTGCTGTAAGAGCTCCTATAAATGCTTTGTATTGTAGGTGACTTCATTCAGTCATGCACCTACTGGTGGGATTGTTGGATTAAGGATGAAAAACATCATGTTTGACTTTATTACATAATTCCAAAAGATATTCCATAATAGAACAAATTTTTAGCTCTGCCAGTGGTAATGTACACAGAATATGTATGATTTAAAAGACATCAAACATAAATTATTTCCTTCTTTAATTATCTTTGATCATTTGATATGTGAAGGGTTACCAGAATCATTTTGTATTTCTCTAATTTGTAGTAATATGAAATATTTTTCAGATAGTTTCAGGTAATTGGCCTGGCCACCTAGCTGCTCTCTAGTCAATTTACCCATTGCTTTATGAATCTAACCCAGTTTCAGTACTCAAAATGCTTTTTCTCTACTGTCTCAAATTCATCTAGACTCAAAGATCCATCTCTTTTTCCAAAGAACCGAATAATTAAATAAACAACTTCTAAACTTTTTGAGCCCAAACTAGTTTTTACTTCCCCTTTTGTTTCTTCTCTTTCCTATTTCAAGCTCACAAAACATTCATTAGGTATGAAACATAATATGTTTTGTTACAAGAAAATCTTAATTCAGTTGACTCCTGCTTCATACCATCAACTCCATTTCTTTTGATCTTACTTGAATCTATGTCTATGGATTTTTTCTTGCCTTTTTTGTCTTTCCCCAAAACAATTCTGTATACTACTTGATATATGAAGTTAACAATTTAATTTTACTAGCACTGATTTTTTTTGAGTATTCCTATCAAATAGTCTACTTACTTCTGATCATTTCTGACTGAATGTCTTCAGTTCTGTATTTCTCTAGAAGTTGCTTTAAAAATAATTAAGTTCACCCATATACTGATATCTGTTGCTTTTCCAAAAATAATATTCCAATTTTTCATTTGATATTATTTGTAATGAAGGTTGCTTGATGCATTAACAGTATGACCTAGCTATCTGCAATATTTATTATTTAATCTTGAGGTACTAAATATTACTGCAATGTCCCTTTCTTATTTAAAGTTGGAATTTCTCTGAATGAATAATAGTGCTATTAAGTCCACAGATTTTTCTAATATTAATTTTTATATATGTATGTATATGTGTTTGTATTTGCCCAGAACCAAAAAAATCTTAATGTCTTTTAGTACCTGAGCCAGAACTCAGTGTTAAATTCTATTAGTCAATCACTCAAAAGATTTATATAAACCTAAAATGTGAATTAACTTCTTTTGCAGAAAATAGAATAATCTTGTTATCTGTTAGAAAAAAGAAATGCACAAAATGAAAATGCCTTTGTCACATTGTGAAATTTTTATTATTTAGGATAAAGATCCTCTATGAATATATATATATATGTATATATATATGCACATATATAGACATATGTATAGATAAAATATGTGTGGATACATACAAGTACATGTATATACAAAACATAAATGGATATACCAATAATCATGTGTATATTTATAAGTACACATATATAAATATGTAGTACATACTATAGGGTTATAATCACAAACCTCTGATTACACTATCAAATCAGGGTTCCAGAACAAAGCTTCCATGTATCCTTATCAATGATTATCAGTTGACAGATATCCAGTCAGAATAGACCATTCAAAAGGTAAAAATACAAACTGTTGTTTTACTCTATCCCAACCCACTGGTATACTCTCCCACACAAATAAAGGCCAAACTTAGGAGATGTTGAACAAACTAGCTTAGTTTCCTTGTCTCATATCTTTTTCCATTCCAATCTATCTTTACTTAGTTGTTAAAGTTGTTAAAAATTTTCCTGAAGGAAAGGCCCTGCCCTGTCCAATCAGTACTCAACACACCCCATTGACTCCCAATTAGATAAGGATTAAACAGAATCTTCTGTTTCTCATTTATAGTCCTTCATAACTTTACCCCTATATTTCCCATCTTCATACACTATATTCTCTTCAATATATTGTGTGATCCATCAATTTTTTTTGTTCCTTATATAAGATCCTCCATTTTCTGAGTTTGTATTTTTTCAGACTATTCCCTTCTTCCTCCTTACCTCTACATCCTAGCATTCCTGCTTCAAGATTCAGCACAATTTATCCTTCCCCTAAAAGAGTGTTCCCAGTCTTTCCCTAGCACCCATCCCAGTTCCTAGCTAGTGGTTACTTGCCATTTTCATTGGATATATGATGTATGTACCTATTTGTTTACATATTATATCTTATGTATAAGATCTTTGAGGACATAGATCATATTTTGACTTTTCTTTTCATTTCTAGAACTTAATACAGTGCCTGACATATAGAAAATCATTGATAAATGCTTGTTTATTCTCTGACTCAAGCTTATGGAAAATAGGAGCAAAGATTGGATATAATTGCTTTACTACTTTGGTGGACTAACTTTGTTATGCCTAGAGACTTTTAAATATTATAGTGGATTGACTATTGGGTTTGGTGTGAGTTCAAATTCAGCTTCATTTAATATCTGACTAGGTGACCCTTTGCAAGTCACTGTCTCAGGTTGTTTTTTTTTTTCAATTCTAAAATAGGTAAAATAATAACACCTATCTCCCAAGTTATGGTGATGATAAAATGACATATTTACTAGGTCATCTATACTTAGTTTACTGCATTTAATTGATTAATTTATTCAACAAAAATGGCTAGACCTTATTCATACAAAATTTATGCCTCTGATTCATCAACTTACCCTTAAGATAGATGTATGCAGTTATTCTAACAATTCTATTTTCCTCAACAAATATTTATTAGGGATATGCTTTGGGTCAATCACTATGCTAGGTATTGGCTATACAAAACCAGAAGTGATTGTAGTAACTTTTGGAGGTGACATTTAAAGGGATTTTAGAATGGTCAGTGTTTATTAACCCTATTAATATGGAATTTCTAACTGTACTCACACACAAACATGGGTGTTTTTATGATGAGTTTTTAGGTTGCATTGATTGAACCAAGTACTTTTCTCCCATTCAGGCCTTAATATTCACCTATCTGCATTGTATTATTAGTAGTCTGTTACACTGCAGAAAGTTAATTTGTTCAATGAAGGGACTGAATCTTATTAGTAGACATTCTGTCACAAACGAAACTTGGGCAAACTTAGGAAATATAGGTCAAATTAATGCAAAGTAGAGGAGTGGACAGGTTGCATTCAACAGGAGTTTTTGAAGATGAGAATTTTGATACCGGCTTTAAAGATAGGCAGTGAATATGGCTTATTAAAAAAAGAATGTATTAAAGAAATCATTTTTCTTGAGGCAAATGACAGCCCCAAAGGTTCATACAATAGACAGAAGAGGCAGAAAGGAACACAAAATGAATAGAGAATGGGAAGTAGGTAATCCCCAGGATGGGAAATCAAATAGATTGATTCTATAAGTAGAAGAAAAGTGGATATGGGTGTGGAGGGAGAAAACAATATAATAGAAAAGTTAAGCTAATTTTGAAAATACAGCAGATTTAGAAGAAAAGGGTCAAAATTAGTTCAAAATTCACCTTCTCATCAAATCCCATTAAATCATCTATGATAAATAATATGATTTTTTTTTCAGATTGTCCCAAATTGAGAGCATCCCATTTTGGTTATTGCTTAGGGAAATTTTTTCTTATAATTGAGTGGGTTTTGTTCATTTTAGACAAATATAAAGGAACAATAAGCAGAGTTGAAAGATTTTATAGAGTATCATGAAATAAATGTCAAAAACCCTGATTTACATATACTATCCATATGTTAATTTACATATGAGGAGTATATGCTATCTAAATCATGTTTTTGTGACATTTATTTTAGGATGCATTATAAAACCTTTCAACTCTGGTTATAGCACTCGCTTTGGATTGTATCTCAATGATAGCACAAATGCAGGATGAGGAAATGGCAAGCATATTGGTGCATCAATTTTCCCTCCTATTGCATTGCAATTACATGAAGCTATATGTTTCAGCATTATTCCTTGTCAGTAGCATATCAAATATGTTGACATCGAAACAAATGAAACATAAATATATGTAATGTTTCTTGCTACTTCATCAAATCTCAGGATACTTCCACAATAGAAAATGAAATTAAAATATTAATGGCAAAGGCTTCCACTAGAATCTTGTACATTGTGTAAAGGAGGATCTGTATTTAATAAAACATTCTTTAGTTTTTTAAAAAAAATTTTAAATGCAGGTATTTTACATTTTGTATGTGTAAGAATAGTAAGGCCTATATAATTGAATCCATTAAAATTGTTTTCTCTCTCTAAAGTATATTTTTAAAAATATTCCATTCCTTGTACTGTGGGACAAAGGGAAATCCTGCAAGGTCCTTGATCTTTAGCATTTTTATTTCCTTTCCTTTTTTTTTTCAAATGGCCAAACATACCATCTTAAAAAATAGGTTAAATTTAAAAATAAGTTAAGTATTTATTTCTCATTAGCTGAGCCAATCTGTTAATATTTTCAGCAGAAAGAAATTTTTTTCTGTCAGATTCTCAATGCAGGAAAAACAGAGCTTTGAATGGAGAGCCCACTGTTGAAGCAGCTTTCACAGTGATGACATAACAACCAAGATTGGTATTATGAAAATACCATATATTTATGTCTTCCAGGCTGTTTGCTCATTTTTGCTGTCCTTTGTGCATATTATAGGATCCTGATGTAGGAGAATTGATATTCTGAACTATTCAGGGATTAGCAGAGGTTTAAATGTTAATACTCTACAACACTGCTTATTTTGAAAAATTCTCATTTAAATTCTTAGAAGTACTTTCATAGTGAATACTATTTAAAAAGGGGTATCTGTTAAAGGGAAAAAAACATGCTATCTTAGGGATGCAAAAGGCAGCACACCAGAATAATCTTTCTGTACCATGACATATTCCCTAGTACTAGCTTGGAACACAATAGGTCTTCAATTAATGTTCTTTGATTGATTTTTTTTTGCATAAGCAAATATTCAATGTAAACTAAAATGCACTTTTATCCCTTCCTTGAAATTCAAAATGGTGGACTTTCTAATAAACATAATTCAAATAGTATAAAAAGGAGGGTTTTTTTTTAATTCCATTTCCTTCAGATTAATAAAGTTTAGAGTCAAGTTTAAATGAAACTTTAAGAAGCACACAGAGAGGCAATGACCATTTGGGACAAAAGAAACATAAATTCACTTCTGAGAGAGAGGAAAGTAAAATTGTTTTATGAGTATCACCGAGCTTGAAAAATGAAATCTTCCATGTTTCATCTAATGCTCAGGGACCTGTGATTCCATGGGAGTATCTCATGAGACTGATTTGTATAAATGGGAAATACAAAGATGTAGAAAACATTCTTCTCACTCAGATCCAATTATTAGGTTTCAGACTATAGTTTTTTTTTTCTTTGCACTATCCACTAGCTAACTATAGAAGACCACAGAAACATATATGAAAGACAATATGATGTAAGAATGAGAAAACTGCCCCCCCCCCAGCCAGGTGGACTTGAGTAAAATTCTGAATGGTGCATACTGTCATTGAAAAAATAATTCTTCATTTAGGATTTCACTGTAATTAATGAGGTAAAAGTTAGGACCGAGAAAATTAAAAGAAGTTTATCACAAATGCATAAATATAGTAATACACTGATGCACTGATCACTGTACATCAGCAATGACTTCAAGATGAGACCAGCTTTTATAGATCACTTTAAGAAAATTCAGATAGGTCAATTTTAGCAAAAGAGGTTGGGCTCTTGCTTCTTATTTCCTCTCCAGATAGTAAATATATGGCCATTTTAGGGATATACATATCCCTAAAATATACATATATGGAGGGATATAAATAGGGATATACAGGCCACAGGTAGCAGATGACTTGGCTCTATTACCAATATCAGGGGACAGAGTAATGCTTCCCCAACTATAATTGACAAGCAGAACCAGGAACAATGGGATATCAAGTCTATATATCTTTTGAAAACATGTGCTATTCATAATTTTTCTAAACCATTAAAACTTAAACAATAAGCCACAGAGGTTTGGAGTATAGGGTTTTTATTGGCCATTCAATGAAAATCAGAGTGATTTAGGTTTAAAGGCCTAGTCAGATAGCTCCATTTCAAATTCAATTTTTAAAAGCCTGATTTATTCAGAGCTATATATTAAGAAATTATGAATAAGACAAAAAGTAAATTGTGTCAGGTTTTTGAAAAAAATTAAAAATAAAAATTAAAAAAATCTAACCCAGAATCTTCAAAATCTCTTAAAAACATAACAAAAATTATATCCCTATGGATAGAATATCCACATATAACAACCATACTTCAAATAGAGGGACTGTATGTAGTGAAGAAAGAAGAAAAAGGAGGAGGAGGAGGAAGAAAAGGAGGAAGAGTAATAGCAATATTCCCCAACTTTTGGTTGAAGTGGCAAGTTGAGTCCCTAGAGGACAACTACTGCTATTCTCAGTTATAACTCTTAGAGACTATATTAGGTATATATTATGCTTGCATAAATGCGTGAGTTTAGATCATAGTACTTGAGTATGGGAAGGAACATCAGAGGATATCAAGTCCAAATACTTTATTTAATAATGAGTAAATTTAAGATGAGTGATTTTCAATAGTTTCCCCATAGTCCCCTAGTTAGTAATACAAATTGAATTTTAATCCAGATCCTTTGATTGTAAATACTTTCAAATTTTTGGAATAATTGCCCATAGTAGCACTTTAGAGAAGAAGGTAAGTCAACAAGAACTTATTAAGCCTCCTGAGTGTTAGATACTGTGCGTTGGTTGTGATAGATAGTTACATACTTTAGGAAGATTTGTCCTATAATTATTATCATGGGATAATTAATGCTAAATTTCTATAATATATGTTTATCAAATGTTCATTGGTTATTGATAATGAAACATTTATATTAGAATAAGGAGAATAAGGACAACATTTGACAATTTTGAATGCCATACTTCTTACAACAACTTGCCATGTGAAAGCTTCCGGTGCTTCCCCCAACATGGTATTTATTAGACTTATATTTTGAATATACTAAGATATCTGGGGTTATTGTCACCAATGCAAAATAAAATCCTTGACATCAAGGGCTGTTTAATTTTTTTCCTTTATTACTCATTGACAACTATGGTGTCTGTTACAGTAAAAAAGAAAAGAAAACAATGTGTAATTAGTGTTTGTGGTTTGATTGGTTCACCCTCATTAGATGAGTACCATAGCTAGCATTGCTATTTTAGAGAATAAATTCCTTTGCTGAAACAAGTTTTCACCCAACTCCCATACTATCCCACAGATGTTTTTGTTGTTATTGTTTTTTCCTCATTTTTTTTCCTGAGGCAATTGGGATTAAGTGACTTGCCCAAGGTCACATAGCTAGGAAGTGTTAAGTGTCTGAGACCAGATTTGAACTCAGGTCTTCCTGACTTCAGGGCTGGTGCTCTATCTACTGCACTAGCTAGCTGCCCGCATTTTCCTCTTATTTTTGAAAACCAATTTTCTCTAGTGGATAAAGTTTTGAATATGAAATTAGACTTCTGTTAAAAAGCATATAAATAATATTTGCTAGCAATTTGACCATCAAATCATTGAAACATTAAATATTTCTGAGAATCTAAAATGTGGTTAATCTTACCTAAGCAACCTTATTTCCAGATGCCAAATGAGATTATGTAAAACATTTTGCAAATATTAAAATGTGACAGATATTCAGACAGATGGACGGATGGACAGACTGACAGACAGATAAATAGGTAGATAGATATTTGGGGGTGAGTGTGTTTGACTTGAAAGAAAATATGTTGAGATGTAATTTTACCAATGTGGGAAGCTCCCGGTGTCCAAACTTTCCACTGATGCTGTTCAACATATCTGCAAGTCATCAACTCAAAGAATTACTTGGGCATTGAAAAGTTAAATGATTTGGTCATAGTCATATATCTAATATGTTTTAGAGTTAGTATTTGTGAGCAAATCTTCCTAACTTCAAGACCAATCCTCTATCTATTCAATTATGCTGTTTTATATTATACAAATGCCGTGATCCTCAATCAAATAAGAAATTAAACTGGTGTAATTATTTGAATACAGTAATTACTCAAAAGCACAAAATAAAACAATGTGATTCATATATTAAATGATGTAATATGATATTTCATAATGCAATTCCAATATCATGAGTCTTCCAGCACTAAAAATGGAGAAACGGGGTATGGAATAAATGATTTATCATCTCCCTCCAAAAAAGAAAATTATCCTACTTAGCAAATACTAGATTTTATTCCCTTTTTCTTAGATCTCTAGGGGGAAGTTTTCCTCTTCCCTACCTTGCAATGCATGAGACTCAATAGGATTAAAAAAAGGTCAGTACAATGGAACATTGGTCCAAGTCCTACAAGGGAGGCAATTTCACTTTCCTTGTAACGCCTAGTGAACAAACAATATCCCAAAGGTCAGTGCAACAATGAAATATTGCTGTTGTCACCATAGGACGCAAAGACAATGAAGCTGACATTGATGAAGAACAAATGTTATGTGTCACTGAAACCTTGACCAAGAGTTGTCTAAATAAAATACATGAACCTCTTGAAGGTTTTTTTTTCATCCTTCACCTTCTAATGTTTTTTACACCATTCATAAATCAATCAAGCCTAATCAGAACATAGTAAGGTAATTATCTGAAGAAAGAATAAAATAATATGTCATTTAAAGTAGGAATAGTTCAAGTTTATGTGATTACTAAGAGCTCAGTAACATACTTTTAAAGAATATAAAGAAAATATTTTACCTATGTACAGATATAGTTGCTTTTCAAGCAGCCAATGGAAAAAAAAAACTCATAGTTGTGGATTCTTGCTTTAAACATATATAAGGAAGACCTGGAATGCAAGAGAATCAGTTTTTTTTTTTTTCTTATCTGATGGCCTGGCAATAGACATTCATTATATGCCTCTTCTGTATCATTATTGTGTTAAACCCTGGCCCTATTATATTGTGGTCTTGTTCGCCTTATTGTAATCAGTGGAAGAAATATTGAGGAGCACAATTTGAAGTTTTTGAGTGGATCTCTCCAAGGTACTTATCTTAGTTGAGATCACAACAACAGTTTCAGCTAGGCTTTCTTTTATAATAAAAGGGAAGATCAAGGGCAGTTCTTGTAGATATGAAAGATAGACAATAGCAGATAATAAAATAGGCAAAATAAAAAGACAATGTGTATGACAGGAAAATAACTTCCATAGCCATCAGGTATGTGAAGGATTGTCAAATACAAAGAGGATTTAACTTGTTCTGCTTGGTCATCCCTAGCAAAACAAACATCAAGAGCCAAAGAATCAAACAAGCAGATTTCAGTTTGTTTTTACAGAAAATGAATTGTTTTACTTTGTCCCTTATGCCCAGTTGGTCACCTGATAATCTCAATTCTTCCTTTCTGGCACTTATCAAGTATTTTCTTTTTTTTTTTCTTTGACACTACTGTCATTTCATACCGGGGTTATTATAATATTTATATATTATTATAATATATACACATATATTATAATAACCATTCTTCCCTTGCTTTCCTTCTCTTCTTATTTAAATTAAATTAATACCATATACCACTGGCAAATCAACATTCATTAAGATAACTTTGATATCATGCCCTTACTTTTCAGAACATAATAATTACTTTTGAAGGAAAGAATGAATTTTTACCATTGTTTACCATTGTTAATAACCCCTATAATTTCAATACAATATTAAGGAAATTGTTAAATTTCAATTTTAATTCAAATAATCAGAAAATTTCAAAATTCAGTGAGAGAGAGACAGAGACAGAGACAGAGAGACAGAGAAATAGGGACAGAGAAAGAGAGAGAGAGAATGGTAACTTGTTCTCCTCAAATTTTTTGCTAAAATTTCCAGAAATCCTTTCACTCTGGAAGTTCAGTCATCCTTAGATTTCATATATTGGAAGTACTCCCGAAGCTTCTGTAATCAGCTAGTTCCTTTTATAATCTCTATTTTAAAGAGGATGAGTGGGATATGTTCATTCTTTTCAGAATGCAAAACTGAATCTTTCTCTAGTTTCCCATGCTAGAAATGTAATTGCCTTTTCAATTCCTTTTTTATATGTTCCCATCTTACATCAGAAGACAAATTAATCGGAAGGTAGGGACTGCCTTTCTACTTTTATTTGTGTCTTCAGTGTTTAGCATAGTATCTGATATATAATAAGAACTTTACAAATTCTTGACTTGACTTTGACTTAATTCAATTCTGTCATGTGTGATTAAATTATGTTAACATCTAATGAACATGAGCTCATACTGTTACATGTTACATACATTTATGAATTCCACATATTTCTTTCATATCATTTGTATCATTTATAGCTATATTCCAGAGTTTTGGGGAGATAAAATAAGATAAAATTTTCAAACTTGAAAGAGCTCTATAAATGTTAACTATTATTATTATCATCATTCACACAACATAAATAAAGCATTTCCCTAAGTTTTCTGAACATTGTTTTAATAACTCCCTTTCTTTTCTTTTGTTAAAATATCTCTACCAGATATTTGGGATGGGACCACACTTTTTTTCCCTCTGCTAACTTATAAGGATTTTTTTTCCCACATAACTTTCAAAAAGAGAAAAGAATATGACTTAATATTGTACAATTCAGACTACCACCACCATGAATGACAGATTCTTAGTGCCAACCGACTAGTTGGAAATTATAGCCATGTCAAGTCTCTGGGTCCTAGAGCATCAAATAAAATGACCTTTCAAGGTGAATCACTCAACAGCTCTGTGGATATAATTTGGCAGGCCAGCACTTTCTCTTTTGCAGGAAACCGGGATTCATGGTATTGCCAACTCCTATTTATGAATATTTCTGCATATGGTAGATTCAAATGTTTAAGGGGAAAAATGGATAGTTAAAAAGGAGAAGGACAATTGTTGGGTGCTACAACTAAAAACATAAAATGAAATGATAATCTCTTTTGGGGAATAAAATAGCATTACCTCCTCAATACTCTTAGATCACTTCAGCTATTTTGAAAATCAAAAACTCAATTCCAAAAGTAAAAATTGTTTCTTGATCACATGTCATTGTCTCTAGCCATGAAAAATTAAATAAATAAAAACTAATTTCCTCCCCAAGGCATTTAACACATATCATGTTTCTTTACCCAAGCATTTAAAAACATATTGGATTATCTGTCAAAAACAAAATGAAAAAAGAAATTGACACATTCATGTCATCAACAAGGCAGCACTTTACAGACACAATGATTCATCAAGCATTTATTCAACTGGGGAGGGCCATTTTAGTTTCTCAGGCAGTTCCACAGAGATTATTCTGAATGAGTTTGAAAGGCACTAAGTTCCTTACTAAATTAATTACCATCTGATTAATTTGTTTTCTTTTGTTGATAGTGGAGGAAGAAGCAAAAACTCCTCTTTTACTTAAGCTTGAAGGCCAAGATCTGTCCAAACTGTGTCTGACTTTCTACTTAATGTTCACTAGTCACTGAAGTAATTGATCAATTATTACATCTATTCAAAATTTCCTCGTGCAGGGTTATAATAAAAGGAACATTTGTATAATTACATTAGCTCTCAAACTCTTTTAAACATTATCAATCACATTGTCTTGTAATTTCTTACTGTTGATTTTGGTAACTAGCATTTGCAAATAAATGTTTTTTTTTCTTTTTCTTTTTATTATATCTTGGGGTATTTAGAAGCCCCATCAAAATGTGAAGAAGTTAAGGAAAAGTATTTAGTGACACATGAGCAACAATTTCCAAAAAAATGCAAAGGATTCAGCAGGATCCCCCCAAAATATAAATTGTACATCAAACTCTTTTTGAATTACTCTTTAAGATTAATTTAGACAACTTAGAAAGGGTGTTTACCTTTTCAGGATAATGGTATATATTTTAGTTATTTGTTTTCAACAGAGAACTTCATAGTCATTCAGAGGAAATACGTTAAGCAATAATCAAATATAAAATAAATAGTTCCCAAACATCACTGATACTTCAAGAGTTCCAATGTCCTTTCTAACTTGTCTATTTATTTAGGGTATGACTAATGCAATTGTAAGCTTTGGTTTGCCAAATATCTCCTATACTTAGTAAGACAGCTGTGAGATTCAGGAACAACATAGTTATTCCTTAGAATTTTGTAACAACATTTTCAAAATTGTCTCACTCATTTTCTGAGGAGGAAATACAAAATAACTATAAAATTGATTCAACAATTGTGGGAAAAACAGTTTTCAGTAAGGCCAGATGAACAAATAGACATATTTCTATTGATGCTGTTAGGACAGTCTATGATTGGGAAAAAAGAAACTAAGGTCAACCACACAAGAAAATATATATTATTGCAACAAATGAAAACAAAGGCTTAAAACTTCTTTAAAAAGTGGCATTTTGAAAGTTGGTTTAAAATGTAAAAGATAATCATCTTTCTTTTACAATAGATCTTTGCATATTAACTTAGTTTGTAAAAATAATGTGTATATATCATCAAATAAGTTTTATTTCAAAACTAAATATCTAATATTTAGATGTACTATTTGAATATTTAGATATTTTCTCACTGAATTTTTCCCAGGTTATCCCAGTGCATTTATATAACCAAGAAATCCTCATCTTATCTACTCCCATTTCCCATAAGAAAAATTTAAAAATTATATATAAAAGTTAGGAATTATCTGGTCCAACCACCTTACTTCACAAAAAATATCATTCTGAAGTCCAGATGGCAAGTGATAAAATGACTTTTACAAAGAATGAGATCATTTTCAAAGCCAGAATCTATAGCCATAACTATAGGACAATATACTCCAGGACAGAGGAAGGCAAAAAATACAGAGAAAAAGTAGAAAAAATACTTAAAGAGATATTTATATGAGTCATCTTTCTCTAAGGAAAACCTAGACATAGTTGACATTGACCAAGCTCACTCCAGGCTCTCCCTTAACAACTGCTTCTTTCCATTAAATTCCATTAGTAGTTATGACTGAGAGAAATGAATCTAAACAACTAATAATTTAGGAAGATCCAAATTTCCCCATTTTTTTTCTAAAACTATCATTTCAAAGTACAGAATCTTTAAGGACATGGGATTGATTCTAATATTGGTGAAAGCAATGAAATGAACCTCTAAATCTGAGGTGATTTCCACTCAATCAAGCTAGGATAGAGATGGAACCTTTTCTTTGTATTGTAGAAGGCTGAGAGTGTTCTGGATATGGGATGACATGACCTGACATGATGTCATTCTCAGCCTCTCTTTGGAGAGAGCTTATTTCTCTGGGTATAGTCCATTTCTCATCAGTTTTAACTGATTGCTACCCTTAGGAACACCCATTTTCCAAGGGTGTATAAGCCATGAGCCTGCCTCAACTGTTGTCGTTGACACGTTAGAGTGACATGCCCTTTTATTAAAATGCTGACTTTATTAATACAATTACTAGTTATACAGATAGTGTTCTGAACTTTTTAAACACCCCATGATCTATCTTAGTAATTTGCAGTATCATAATTCACACTTGCTAGTAGGTTTCTTATGCAGCTATTTTTATCTTTTTTTTATATGGGCTTATCCTATTTCACTATATAAAGGACAAGCTATTCAAAGAGAAAGAAATCTGTATTTTATTAATTTCTAATCTTCATAACCCCTACAATACCTCCATTTGAAATATCTTAACTACTCCTGGATATGGAAGCAAAATAAATAAAGATGCCTTTAATGTGATACTTACATTGTGTATTTCTATGCTCTATTGTAAGCCATTAAAATTGTTGAAAACATCAGTTACATATCAATGTTTTGTGATGTCATAAATTTAATATAGTAAAATTGAAGTTTCAATGTTATAAAAGTTATAAATTCTGTTCTATCATTATCATCACATAGCTAACATTTATATGATTAGTTTGGGTTATATGCTTAAAATGATTATTAGAATTTGACCCACACATCAACAGAGATAGGAATTATTATTTCCATTTTACAGATAAGGAAACAGAAGGAAACAGAAGTGAGTTGTGTAGTGTCACACAGCTAGTATCCATCTGAGGCTGGAAGGGAATTCAGATCTTCGTAACACTCTATGCACTGAGCTACTTAACTATTCCAAAAAATTTGTCTATTTTTGAAATTTTGTATTATTGAAAAGTATTATTTTTGTTAAAGGATTTTATCCTATAATTACAAAAAACATGGAACCATTTTAATCTCTGATTATTAACATTTTGCTATTATCATTTGATTATGTTTGTATCCAAGTTGCTGACACCTTTTATTTTTCCAGATACATGCAAAGATAGTTTTAAATATTCACTCTTGCAAAATATTGTGTTCTAAATTTTTCACCCAGTCTTCTCTCCTTCCCCCTCCTCTAGACAGCAAGTAATTCAGTACAGGTTAAACATTCATAATTCTTCTAAACATATTTCCACATTTTTCATGCTGCCCAAGAAAAAGGGGGGAAATGAGAATGGAAAAAAAAAAAAACAACAACCAAATAAACAGCAACAGCAATAAAGTTGAAAATACTGTGCTGTTATCCACATTGAATCTCCATATTCCTCTCTCTCTGGATGTGATTGATGCTTTCCATCATGTCTATTGGAATTGCCTTGAATCACCTCATTGTTAAAAAGAGCCAAGTCCATCACAGTTGATCATCAAATAATCTTCTTGTTGCTATAGGCAATGTTCCCTTAGTTTTACTCACTTCACTTAATAGTAGCACATGTAAACCTGATATTTTTCAAAATAAGAATATTTGCTTGAAGATAATTTTTTC
This sequence comes from Myrmecobius fasciatus, assembly GCA_023553655.1. Lineage (NCBI taxonomy): Eukaryota > Metazoa > Chordata > Mammalia > Dasyuromorphia > Myrmecobiidae > Myrmecobius > Myrmecobius fasciatus. The sequence continues at coordinate 187,503 of JAJPUD010004462.1, forward strand.
CTTGTAATAATGGAATAAGAAGTTTTCCACAAATGATATATTGATTATTTCTACAATTCTAAGCAAGGTTGTACTATTTTTCCGCAATTGCTAATAAATTGACATTTTACTAATAAAAACTTTCTTATAATCTTTTAGGAATTTTAGGAAATTCATGTTGGAGCAAGGAAGGATAATTCTTTCCTTACAGAAAATTCTAAATGGATTAGAAATTGAATAACCATCAAATAATATCAAAGAGCAAGATTAGAAGGATAGAAGTTAGACAGTATTCAGGTTCAGGGTTGATTTTATTCTGCCCATCTTGTACAGTGTCTCCTACCAGAAATTTCTAGCTTCCTTTTTTTGTTGGAAACAACTTGAGTTTTGTTCACTTTTTAAATAATAGCCTTTCTAAGAATGGTCTGAAAGGTTTTAGATGGGAGGAGCCAGATGTCAGCAAGCCCCAATCTTTTTAGTCTGTCCATAATGGAGAACAGCTCAGTGATTACTGCTGTGGAATTTAACCCTCGGGTCAACAACCCAATCCTTCAGCAATGGTGGCCTTTTAAAAATAACAGTTCTCCTACTTCTGAGCAAGCATCACTTTTATGTGGAGAAACAAGAAAGGAGGAGGAAAGCATTTAAGACAAGATTGCAAATTTAAAGAACATGGAAAATTATCCTGATTTTCAATTTCAAAGAGCTTGCCAGGAAATTCTCATGTTATTTCCAAAGCAGAGGGATATGCTACTTTCAGAAGGTAGAATTTAGCGCCTCGCTAATTTTAAAAATTAAACTATACAAAGTAACATCAAGGATGTTATTGGGGCTTTCAAGGTGGTCCTACATATCATAATATCACTTCTTGGTCTTTAATCTAATTTTTTTATTGTTTTCCTTGGCTATGATCTATCAGTCAACAAGAATTTTTATGTTGACTGTCAGATATTTTAAATATATACCTATTTTAAAATTACATTATATTTACATAGTAAATTTTGGTTTCTTTGTTACTCCAGAAAATAACTTGAAAGATTCAATAGATGGTGCTTTTTTTAGGTTTGAATAACATAGAATCATTATAGATTATAATTGGATCAGACTAGAGATTTTGTTCTTATAAGAGGGCATCCATGTGATCCTCAAATGGGGAGTGTCCACAGATTATAAGAGATCAGTAAACTGAGGAAAGGGAAGTACAAGGCAGAACAAATTCAGAATCTATAGCTATTTTGAATTTGTTCTGCCTTATACTTCCCTTTCCTTAGTTTAGCCAGATGATAAATTAGACTCCCAAGTTTATTCTTCTGAGCAGGTGTGTGTGTGTGTGTGTATGTGTGTGTGTCAAAGAGAGAGAAAGAGAGAGAGAGAAAGAGAGCAGGAGGAAGGGAGGGAGGGAAAAGGGGGGAAAGGGAGAGAAGGAGGGAAAAAGAAAATAACTTTCTTAGTGGAGTAATGAGGTAAGTTTGTTGGAATGACTTGAGTCCCAAACAGCTTGGGAAGAGTTAAGGGATGGAAGGACCATGTTCATTTGGAATAACAATGATACTATTTTCATTGCTTCAACCTTCATTTTCATTCCAAATAAATTATTTCTATTTCAGAACTGTTCATTGCTTGTATCTATTAGCATGGAAAAGAACTAAAATTCTGGCGAGATGGGAAAAGTACCTAATATGGTAGTTTGGGGGAATCCAAGCAAGACAAGAGATAACCATTACTATTATTACCATTAAACTAACATACCCACAGAAAAGAAAGTGAATATAAATCTTTGGTTTTAAATAGATTATGAGCTCAGCAATGAGGTGACAGCTAAAATTGCTTAAGGCCAATAGGAGCACCCAAGAGCAAAAGGAAGCACAAGAAGGGGAGAGAGAGAGAGAGAGAGAGAGAGAGAGAGAGAGAGAGAGAGAGAGAGAGAGAGAGAGAGAGAAAGAGAGAGAAACCAAAGGAGGTATTTTTACAGTTCCAGCAAGGTGTTAATGAAGGATTGACAAATTTCTGAAAGTAAATTCATATTTTACACACACACACACATACACATTTGCAGGGGATGGGGGGAGTAAAAGACCAGAAAGTCAGAGAGACTTCCTATGTTTATGAAGCAGCAAACAACTGAGATATGTGGGATATCAGGGGTTTTTATGGAAACAATCACAAAGGACGTATGCAAATAACATAAATTCTACTATAAACTACTCAATAATATTACTTTGAAATTTTTATATCTCTTTAATATAAGTATAACTTATCTTTTTCAGTGGAGCATAAGGATTTTATCCTTCACTGAGCTTGTATACCCTAAAGAAATCAGTATTAGCCAAGTCATTGGCACTTAATGCTTACTTTTCAAATTCATAAATGAATGCAACTGTTAGTGTTATGTAGTTTGAGGTAAAAATCCATGTATATTTTTAATAGCACAAAGTCCCATTCACTTTCAAAATACATTGTTTAGGACTGGATTTATCTTTTTCCCTTTTCAACATACTGAGTTCAGTTAAATATGTGCTACTCTCCTCTGGCCACTTATCTTTTCATCTTAATATTTCAAAACAATTTCTATTTGACTATCTATTTACTTACTTTATAAAATCTCCAAATTTCTTCCTTTAGAAATTGATTCCCAAAGCATAGGATTTCTGAAAATGATGAGATTTCCTGTTTGACACTGAATGCTCATGACTTTTGATCCAAGGTTATTCTCATCTTTTCTGTAAGTAGTCAACATGGTCCTTTCTGTCAGATTGTATTTTGTTTTTCATTTTTAGGTTATACACTCAGTGGTTGGTTCTAAATTCATATTATTGGCAATTTAGAAATTTTACCACCTGTCATTTGGGTATATCTGACTATGGCTAATCAAAAACATTTCACATGGCATTTTTGTGTTAGGGGTGCCTGTGGCAAGAAAGGTCATGGATGTCATACTTCAATTGCTTCAATATCCCCACTGAGAAATCTTTCCACTGGATAGACCATCTGTAAGCAGTAGAGCCATTATATACCTAAAAATGTTTTAGAGAGCAAAATAGATTATGTCATTGAAAAGCAAACTATCATAAAATTAAATCCCACAATATCCCAGATTGAAAAATAACCTAAAGTCATTTTATAGCTTTAGAATAAGGTCTCCTCTCATACTCCATAAGTCACTCCCCAGGCAGATATGCTTGTGACGCTTCTGAATGATTGCAAATTTGTGAAAGTTCACTCATTGTTTCCTATACTTAATTAAAAACTTTGCTCACATTTCACCTCGTCCATATATGCTTAAAGACATATTCCATGTTAGTGAAGAAGTGGTACAAAGAGTACGTAATTATTCGCGATGAGTTCAGGTCACCAGGTCTGATGATACTCAAACTGCCAGTTTTTTTGCTGAGCAACTGTTGGTGATCTTTGAAAAATCGTGGAAAATGGTTATAAATGACAGAAAATTAGATATGGACAAATGTTCAACAACAATAAAAATAGATATTTTCTTTACATTTTAGGATAGTAACCTGAAATTATTTACAATTAAAATTCTATGACTTTTTACTAAAGGAATTGTTGATGAGTCCTTAGAAAGGAACATGGGGTTCATTAAATTATAGGATGACTTCAGCAAGAAAACATCATGACACAAGGGAATCAGTACTCTTGATGTTTTCTACTGTTGCGTGACCACAGAAAAATCTTGTACAAATGCAGATAGATAGAATGCATTGTTTAAATCTAGCATGGTATTGGTTCAATTTTGCAATATAGTTTGAAGAAAAAACCTCTTCCTTGTTTAGTTGGAGTTAATTATATTTTATTTTCATTATTTTTGACATTACTGCATGTTTTTTGTTTTGAAAAGCAGAGAATAGCCTTTTATACCTGTGTGTGCGTGCATAATATTCACTTAAAGGAAGTAAAAACAGGATAGGTAAAGGGAGAGCTGAGATAAACATATAATTAGGAAGAATAATAAGGCAGGATTTTTTTTTCTGGATGAAACATTGTCATGAGACCAGATTAAGGTGAGATGACGTTATAAACTGCCATATTGGATGGAAAGCCCAAGAGCCAAGATGGGATGATTGAAAATGTGAAAAGTTCAAAAGGTGATAGAAAGAGACAAGAGAGTAGAGAGATCGTAAGGAGACGAAACTCTATTTAATAGCTGAAACCAGTCACCATCAGTATTGCTACTTACTGCATCAATTCAATTTCTGTTGATTTAGGGACTTAAATGAAAAATCAATTCTTTGTAAACCTGTTACTTCTCAAGTAAAGCCTAACAATTCAACCACATTTTGGGTGGGCAAATGATTAAAAAAAACCCAAAAACTGAGGACTAAACTTCATGTAGTATTACACAGTAGAAAAGCAGAAGAAAAAAGAAACAGGAATGGCATTACAAATCTCATAAAGTCTACTAGATTACAGGATCTTAAGCCATCTGCTAGTTTGAGTGGGTGGTGGTAATGAGTGAGCATTCTGCACTGAAAGGGTATGGGTCAATAGACCTCTTAAAAGATAGGAGCAATTATAAATATAGTATGTACAATACCTATTTCATCAACATATTACTTATTTGCAATGGACATTTTTGTATATTAATGACAATGATAACACAGATAAATAAAAGAAAACTATCATTATCTTCTATAAATAACCTACATTATGACCGTTTCCTTCTAAAATGCCTTTTTGGGATCCTATGATCACTGCTTCATTTTATTTTGTTTTGTTTCCTATTAGGAAACCTCAGGCTTCAATGCATTTTCAATGAATTTGTGAAATCCACAATGTGGGTGAATTTTCTAGTACTACAGAATGCAAAGCAGGAATATCCTTTCATCCTGTGAATTGCTTGTCTATGTCCTCCCATATATTTATCATAGGAAACCACACCAATATGTTTGTCTTCCTAAAACAAGTCTCTCATTTCATGAATATTTTGAATGTATCCATGGATATATAAAATATATACTCGACCATGGTTAGAATGGAACATAATATTCCTTTCCTTTATTACTAAACCATTTCCATTACTAAACCAGATCAAATATTCTTGTTAGCATTTTTTATATTACCTTTGTTGACCAAGTCTTAGTTGCTAATATTTGAACAGATAATCTGATCTACCACAAACCTCTACCCAACCTTTAATAGATATATAACTTTAATTCTTTGAAAACTATTGTAATCCCTAAAAAAAATCATATTCAACATTGCCCTTTTTTCAGGCAGATGTTTCCTTTTCTTAAAAATAATGTACACTTTTCCAAGGGGAAAAAACAACTTTCCTCTCCCTCTAAAATTTTTGGTTTAGCTTATTATTTTTTTTGCAAGATCTCAAGATCTGTCAAAAATATGTCAGCTCGAGGGACTATATAGCCAGCTACTTGTCATAGTTTGAACAATAGCTTGTAGGTGTTCTGACTCTTCCCCTCCTAAGCCAAATAGACTTTTAAAGGACCAAAGCCCTTGGGCCCCATTCAACATAATTCCTTTCCTTCCCTTTCCAACTATCAATTTCCTTCTATTAAAGAGTGGAAGCATGTCCCTTTTCCAAATTAACACCTTCCTTCTTTCTCCCTCTTTCCAATATTTTCCTCTTCATTCTAACTTGTTTGCTCTTCTTTTCAGAGACCAAAGAAGTTACCTTCCATTCATTTTAAACCCTTGACTGGACTCTAGCACTTGACACTCTCTTTACTGTCTCCTTGCCCCTCTATGCTTTTTAAAGTATCCTCTAATATAGCCTCATCAAAGAAGGATCTATCTGAAGGCAGCATGTTGTCAGGTATTGTCCACAATGTCTGATGCCTTTCTCCTCACTATTACCTCAATCGGGCATCTATCTTATCTCTTTTGTACATTTGGGTAATATTTTCTTGCTATTCTTTCTCCTCCCTTATAAAATGATCCGTTCTTTGTGACTGTCTCATTTCATTCATGTGTTTTAGTTACTCCTAAGTGCTAAATATTTTATTTTATTTGATCTGTGATCATGACTTATTTTTTTTTTTTGTTTTGTAGATTTGCCTGATAAGTGGAGGGGTTTTGATTTTTTTTTTGTGCTTCTTTTTTTTGGCAATCAGGTGATATCTACCTTGTCATTCCTGTTTTCCTATATGAGTGATTGAATTTATCAATTTTCTTTTTAAAGGTAATGGCATTCTCTTGGTAATACTTTTCTATCATTTATAGTTACAGAATACAGAACATAATATTGTATTCATTACATTGACAATATCTTCAAAAGTAAACCTCTCTTCAGAATTTTGAGACTTTTGTATAATCCATCTCTGACATTCAATATTATATTTACAAATTGTTCAGATTTGTTCAGTATGGCTTTTAAATATATATTTCTTTCATTTTCATTCTAAAATCCCACTTTTTTCAAAAGTAGAAGTAGAATAAGAACAATTCATTACCTGATCTTACAAAAAGAAAGAAAGAAAGAAAAATAAAAAGAAAGGAAGAAATTAAAAAGAGAAGGAAGAAAGGAAGGAAGGCAGGAAGGAAGGAAAGGAGTAAGAAGAGGAAGAAGGAAGGGAAGAGAACCAGGGAGGGAGAAAGAAAGAAAGATCAAGAAAGAAAGAGAGGGAAGGGGAGAGAGAGGAAGGGAGAGAGGAAGAAAGAAAGAAGGAAGAAAGGAAGGGAAAAGGAAAGGAGGGAAGGGACAGAAAGAAAATAGATAGATAGATAGATAGATAGATAGATAGATAGATAGATAGATAGATAGATTAGGACAGTCTGAAAAAAAAAACAAGAAAAAATCAGAAATCATTCTCATGTTTCTGGGAATGTTTACAAATGGAGTTAATAACTCTCTGTACAACATATCAAGAAGGAAACAGATATTGGGATTTCAGGGGAATCTAGTACATTAAGAGATTAGATAGACTGCAGCTACATTTGAAGGTGACTAGCCAATGTCATAAAAATTGCAATAATCATGTCTATTTCCCATCTGTTTCACAGTTTAGATAATGTGATCATTTGAAATATATGACATAATCATATAATAAAGAACACAAAAAGATATGGATAGCCCAAAGATTGTAGCTTGAGGTGACTATGGTTTCAATGTGATTGAGCAGTAATCTACTAACTGATCATCAGTGATTCTATCTTGGTCTCTGTTGAATAGGATGTGTGTTTAATTATTATATGACTATTTCAGAATGATGATGTGTCATCTAACCTAATATCTATGATTATTTTCTTGGTTCATAGGCATGGAAATCTATTTCTACAGTTGAAAAATGTCGTGTAATGCCAGCTTCCATCTTTAATTTGCTTGTTTATTTTTTAATTTAAACATAACCATATAAATATATGAATATATGGATAACTATATGGTTTAATAATATTGAATGCATAATTGACTTATATCACTCCCTCAGTGGAAAGAAATTCTCTGAATATGATCCCATCAATGGCTTTAGAATTTGTTATGTCATCTCACACCATTAATATGTTGGCAAGCTCACCCAAACAACTAAATTATATAGTGATTGCCAGAGTCCCCTAACCGATGATGGAAATCTTCAAAGATTTTTGTAAGTCAAGTCAACTACCCATATTATAACCAATTCCAATTGTTCAGTGATGAAGAGACCCATCTACATCCAGAGAGAGGACCAAGGGAACTGAGTGTGGACCACAGCATAGCATTCTCACTCTGTTGTTATTGGCTTGCATTTTGTTTTCTTTCTCAGTTTTTTTTTTTCCTTCTTGATCCGATTTTCCTTGGGCAGCAAGAACTGCTGTAACTGTATAAATATGTATACATCTATTGGATTCAACATATATTTTAACATATTTAGCATGTATTGGACTACCTGCCATCTATGGAGGGGATAGGAGGAAGAAAGGGATAATTTGGGACGGAAGGCTTTGCAAGTGTTAATGTTGAAAAATCACCCATGCATATATTTTGTTAATAAAAAGCTTTAATAAAAATATATATTATGTCCTACATCTACTAGTCACCATACCAAGAACTGACACAAATAAAGTTTTAAAAAAATTCTGTTTTTAAGAAGCTTATAGCCTGATGGTGGAGTATGCAAGTATGCTAAATGCATGCTAAATTGGGCTTAATGTTAGAGACAAATCATGAAGATTAAGGAGGACCTGAAGGGTTTCTTTCAGAAGGTCAGATGTTTGCTCAGACATCCAAGAAGCTAGGGAAGTGAGGAAGCTGAGGTGAGGAAGAAAAATATTCCAAATGTGAAAGAATATACTTGGAGAAAGAAATTGATATTTTATGCAAAAAACAAGGTAGCTACTGTCATTAGATCATAAAGTAGTAAGAAATAACAAAGCTTGAAAGGTACAAAGAGCCAAGTTATGAGAGACTTTCAAAGCCAAATAGATGGCCAACAGGGAATCAGTAGAATTTATTATGGTGGCTATTGTCATCAGACTTATGCTTTAGGAAGCCCACTTTGACAGCTTAGTGGAGTAGCTGGTACACTCTTGAGGTAGAGAGAAAAACTAGATGCCTTTTGCAACACACCAGAGTGATTGCAGTGTCAAAGGAGAGGGAAGGAGGAGAAAATTAGAGATATTGTGAAAGTAGAAACTACAACTGAAAATGGAAGGTGAGAGAAGGAAGGAGCAAAGAAGATCTAGGTTTGCGCACCTGGGTGACTGAGTAGAAGCTGAAAAATGACAAAAAGAGAGAAAAGTTAGAAAGAAGGAAGGGCTTGGAAAGATTGAAAATAAGAGTAGTGTTGCATAATTTGAGTTTATGGTGTTTTTGAGAAAGACAGTTTAAAATGCAGTGAGGTGACACAGTGGATAGATTACTCAAACTGGAATCAGAAAAATGTGAGTTCAAATGTGGCCTTAGAGATTTAGTGGTTTAGTTTACTCAATAAATAAGGAAAACCAAATAAGGAAAATAATAGCACCTACCTTAAATTTTGTTTTGTTGTAGAGGATCAAATGAGATAATATTTGTAAAGCACTTGACATATTGCTTAGCATATAATAGTTATTCAATAAATTCTTGTTTCTATACCTTCTCTTCTGATAAAAAGTAAATGTCACTTAAATCCAATTTACTTATGTCAT
>JAJPUD010004463.1:0-37451 GCA_023553655.1 Myrmecobius fasciatus
TCTGAGAGGTAAACTATATTACATTCCTCTAATTTACTTATAGTATCACTCTTTATATCCAGATCATGAACCCATTTAGATCTTATCTTGGTATGTGGTGTTAGATGTGGGTCGAGCCCTAATTTCTTTGTGGGAGACCTTTTGTAGCAAAGTGAAACCATTAAGGAAAACAACAATACAGTGACCTCATATGAAAGTGCATATAGTATTCATAGCTTTAGCTTCCCTTTCCTCTAATTTGTATTTAAAGAATAGACATTTATTCAAATAGTATAGCAAGAATAGCAGTTATAAAACATTGATTCTTCTCCTTCTCCCCCATTAAGTACACTTTCTCACAGAGTCTAGAGGGGACAGAGTGGGAGTGATACACATATGGCCAGGATAAATTACACCTCTGGCTTCAGTATCTTTTCCTTTTCTGAAGTACCTTCATAAAGTTCACTGTGGGGTAGCATGTTGGAGATGGATGTGTTTCTACACTGTTCGACTGAACTGGCTCCTCACCCAATTTGATGACTCAACTAGTCTGATTCCTTGCAGTGCAAGATAGCTTGGCTATCAAGATGGTGCTGTAGCTAGGTTTAGCAGGAAGACAAGATTTTTGGATTAATCTCCCTCCTAGAACTTCTTGTGATATGCAGAGAAAAGGTATGACCAAGGCTAGAACTCCTGCTGTTTGGCATTTCCTCCTTCCTTATTGGTGAATACCTCTCCTGTCCCATTTGTTTCCTTTGGGACCTGACATACTTGAATTCTTAATTCCATACTACTTAGCTGCCTCAGCCATCTTGTTCTCCTTCTTTCCAGTTCTAAAAAAATCAAATCAATACTGGAATTTTCCCTATTTATAGCTCTGTTCACCATCCTTGTAGCTTAAATACTCTACCTACTATTCTTCTACATATATTGTATTTCCTTATTAGAATGGAAGCTCCTTAAGGACAAGGGCTATTTTTCCTTTTGTATCTGCAGCACTCAGTATTGTGCTTGCCACAAAGTAGCTATTTAATACTTGACTTTTTATTCATTTAGAGACCCATAAAAATAATAGTGTTTTGTGGATTATCTTGAGAATAAATGAATGAATAATAAAATGCTAATGTGAAATTTTTTTGGGGGGAATTAGAATCTGTAGGTTACTCTATTAATGCAAAAACAACTATTACTATATATCATATTTTCCTTTAGCCTAACAAATCACTTTTTATGTTAATGTAATACTGCTACTAATGAGCAAGAATGCCATGTAAGAGCTCAGAAGTATTACTTTAGCATTATTTACCTTTAGTTAGATCATTATTTAGGTGTTGATCCAGTTTTATTATCTTAAGGAAAATAGGAAGAAAGATAAAATTCAGAAAAAAAACAATGAAACCCCATTTTACCTTTCACTTACACTGTGTAATCTGTGTATTTTATATATATTTATATATGATATTGTTGCATGCTGTCTCCCTCATTAGAATGTAAGCTTCTTGAGATAAGGGGGTCATTCAGTTGCCTTATTTTGGTATCCTCAGGTGCCTGGCACATACTTAATAGATACTTGTTGACTAATAAAAACAGGTTAAGATTTGGGGGGTGGACTAGTTTAGATAAGAGAATATTAATTGATGTAACTTTCCATAAATTTGGAGAATTATTAATATCATTAATCTACACATTAATAATATTATGCTGACTAGTTCATTTCCACAGAAGAGGAAATTGGCTTAGATTACAGGAGGGTTTAATTCGAGATAAGGAAGTGCTCCCTGACTAAGAGTAATTAATTAAATACCAGAATAGAATGTCTAGAGAAGTGGTAGATTAGGACAAAGTTTTTGGTCAAAAAGATGAAGAAATGAAAGAGCTTAAAGGCATAAAATCTCAGTTTTAGAAGTAAGCACGCACTGATGAGGTTTGAAGATTTCAAAGCTTATAATTTTTTTTTTAAGGCAAACTGCTGTTAATGAAAATAATGAAAAATGAAATAATCATTAACCAAGAGTATTATTCATACTGTTTGAAAAGAAAGTCATCTTTTGAATAGTCATCATGGCTTAATAATAATTTACAATATTCTTAATTTCTGTATTTATACTAAGACACAGTATTTACAATATGTTAATGTCACCCCTTGATTAAATATTACTTGACTGAATATTTTTCAGATATCTTGTACCATAGATAAACAGAAATCAAAGTTGAAATGATATAGAAAACACAAAGTTACACCATGAATGGGAAAAATTCCTGATGGGTGAAATATACTAAAGAAGATGGAAACCATATTTCAGTAAACTAGATTAGGGGAAAAAATCTTCTGATAGTTGTAAACTGTGACTTTTCTAAAAACTGTCTTGTCATGCTTCTGTTCAGAAACCACCAGTGACTCCCTATTGCCTCTAGGATCAAATCCAAACTCTTTGTTCTGGCATTGAAGTTCTTCTATAATTTGACATCATTCCTCCTTTTCCACCTTTTCCCAATTTTTCAGCCTACTTTAGATCAGTCTCTTGGATGTCCCTAAAACAGTAAAACCTACTACTTTTGTTAGTTTATTGAATCCATTTTAATTACTCTATGTGCTTTCCCTGTCATTCTTTATTGTGCTTCAAGGCTTGTTTCTGCCATGAAGTTGTAAATGGAATCATTTGATGTTCTGTCTTTCAGAAATCTGTCAATAATATAATTCTCTGAATTACTAATTTAATTGTAAATCATGTACTATCCTGCATTGTAACTTAAAGATTTTATGTGCTTGTGCTTTGTGTTTTTGGCGGGTGCTGGATCTATCTTATATGCTTCTGCTTTTCTCCTTTTCCTAATGATGACTAGCTCATTTTATATAGAAGAATCTGAATAAATATTGTAAAATGAATAAAAAAGCCTGAGGTTGCACCCGTGTTAGAGAAATTGCTGAGATGTGAATTGCATCCCTGCATTCACTGAATAGGTAAGGAAAGAAATAGAGTTGTGTGATTTCTGAACATATATATACGGGAATGTTTGGTTAAATCAAGAAGTTCAAACTCAGAAAACTTAACAAGGACAGTTTTATCTTGCTTCTCCTAGTACATTGGACAATATTCCTGGGGGTAGCTGTTTAATAAATGTTTGAATTTCATAGAATAGGTTCTTAATCTTTGGGTTGAATTGAATGTGCATTATGTATCCATTCATTGCAGAAAATTTTTTTCTTTTTAACATTCTGTGTGTGTGTATATACATATTTTTGAGCTTCAAATTCTCTCCCTTTCCTGAAATAAAGCTATGTTACCCTCGCTAGAAATTTGCCATCCATAGTAGCTTTATCTCTTTCGACTTCAGTATCTGTATTTATAAAATTGAAGAGGTTTTACTAGGTGATTTCTGAGGTCCCTTTGAGCTCTAATATTCCATAATTTTGAATACTTGAAATTTGTCCTACCATGTTATTTTCTGTGGAAAAATTAAGAACTCTTAGATTTGATCTCTGTCCTTGAAATAGTTTATAATTGAGTTAAGGTGGCAAAATTGATGTGGATGGAAAAAAAGTGACTAATAGTTTATGTGTAATAGGAATTTTAATAAAGGGGAGGGATCACTGTGAACTTGAACAGTGGTTCCATGTTAAAGATTTGAGTAGGTATCTTTTACATCCGTATCAAATGATTAAGACTAAACATATATGGATTTATACAGTAGGATTAAATAAAATTATGCTACAAGATATTTGAAATTCTGTACTGTTTATATGGATGGAATCAAAAAGATCTTGGCTGGAGGCAACAATGGCCCAGGTCAGGGTTGAAAGCATTTTATGCAAATGGAGCCCAGAAATACAGGTTATAGAAAAGATCCAAATATTAATAATTATTAATTGGAATGCATTATAATTTGTTTTCCTATTTCTGGTAACCTACCATACCAGATCTGTGGGGTTAGATTTCACATTGTTTTTTTTTTTTTTTTTTTTTTTGTGACGTTGGAACATTTTATCTTGTAGTCATTTCTGCTTCTCTCATTTACATGTACACATGACCCCAGGATCATAACTTTGGTGTACTTCACATTCTTCCTTACAACACATATGCATTCAGCTATCAGGTCTTATCAATTTTATCTCCACAGCAGCTCTCATGTCCATAAACTTATCTCCATTCAACTTTTTATATAATTCTCCTTTTCTTTTGTTACATGGCCACCATATTAGTTTAGGTCCTCATTATCACATCTTGCTGTACACTTCTACTTTTTTTTTTTTTTTTTTTTTTCTGAGGCAATTGGGATTAAGTGACTTGCCCAAGTCACACAGCTAGTAAGTGTTAAGTGTCTTAGGTCACATTTGAACTTAGGTCCTGACATCAGGGCTGGTGCTCTTTCCACTGTGCCACCTAGCTGCCCTTGCCATACACTTCTAATAGGTCTTCCTATCTCACATTTATTCTCTCTCCAATCCATTCTCCATATACCTGCCAAGTGATATTCCTAAAGTATAGGTCTGATCATGTCATATTGGAGTTAAGAAACTTCAGTGATTATCATTGCCAAATGTGACAATGGCAGTCATTCCAGAAATTCCCTATTATTTCTTGTATCAAATAAAAATATTTTAGAGCCCTTTACTGAGAATCAAATTTTTATTAAGTACTTAATATATGCCAGGCATATAGTAAGATATAAGTACCAGACATTCAAGTACAAAGCTGGAAATAATCCCTACACACAAGGAGTTTACATACTAAGGTGGGGAGAGGGACAACAAATATTTATAAAAATATACAGCACAAATATAAAATTAACAAACATTTAAATGCATTGTAAAGAAGGGGAATTCCAGCTTTATATCTCCCAATTTTTGCTGGACATTTCTACTGGCTGTACTAAAAGTATTTGAAACTCAACATGTCTAAAACAGAACTCATTATCTGTGCCTCTGTACCCAACTCAATGTCCTTGTTAAGGATATCATTATTATTTCAGAATCCTAGACTCACAATCTTGGAGTCATTCTTAAGTCTTCATTTTCTGTTATCTCACATATACAATCAGTTACCAAGTCTTGTTGAATCTATATCCATAAACTTTCTCCCATCCATCTTTTTCTCTATTTACATGACCATCACCCTAAGTTAGCCCCTTATGAGTAAACTATGATTTAGTTCCTTGAGGTCTCCTTTTGTTTTTACATCTCTAAAATCTAGAACATTGACACTTAAATGCTTGTTAATTAATTGATTCCAGGAATGAGTAGGGACAAAGGTACAAATACTTAGAAATGAGAGAGGATATGTAAAGATTAGAAATAATAGTCAAGTTTGACTTAAATTTAGAATGGGTAAAATAGAGAATGCAGTAAGCTTAGAAAGGTAGGTTGCAGCTAATGACTTGATGCCAAGCTAAAGAGCTTGCTTTTATTTATTTATTTATTTTGGGTAGTCCAGAAGAAGCCACTGGAGAGCTTCAGTTATCCTCATTTGCAAATAAAGAAAGAAAGAAAGAAATGAGGGTTTGACTAGACCTTAAGAGCTTAATTTGCCAATCTTTCCACTCTGGTTTTTTTGATGTTTCCTTTACATAATATTTCTGCCTTTCTACTGCACTTGTCTTTTCAGAAGTAGACCCTTATACTTGGAATATTCTCTCTTGTCTCTGTCTCTTAGAAGAAGCCATTGAAATGAAAATTAAGGAGGTCATTGATGACTTTGAAGAGGGCAGTTTTAGTTAAGAAATATAAAAAGAAGTCAGAAAAAAATTGCAGAGGTGAATATGCTATTTTTCAAGAAATTAAGCAGTGGAGGGGTGAGGGAAGAAAAGAAATAGTTAAAGGAAGAAGGGACATTAAAAATAAAAGAGAGAGAGAGGGAGGGAGAAGAAGAAGAAGAGAAGGAGGGAGGGCAAAAGCAATAGTGTAAGAGAAATAGGAGTTCTGAAACATGTTTGTTGGCAGAGGGAAAGAAGAGAAGAAGAGTATTGACTTTAGAGTGAATATAATCAAGGACATAGGTAGAGGATTTAGGTTTGGGAAGAATGAGGACAGATTGATCCGAGATCAGAGGACTAGATCTGATAGAGGATAGAAGATGCTAACAGAAAATTTTCTGGGTGTGGAATTGGGAAGATAAGGGAACTTCTGTTTTATTGCTTTAGTTTTCTCAGTAAAGGGAGGAGGTAAGATTGAACCTGAGAGCAGAGGAGTAAAACTTAATATTGAATACTGGAGGGCTTAAGGGACCTATTTTCACACTAGCATCTGTGGGTGGCATTAAGGCCATGGATTACTCAACAATGGTTTACATTTTTAAAAGGGGAAACATTTAGCAAAAAAAAAATGTCTCTAGTAATGAATTATGGTTTATATCATTGTGACATTTGCAAGTTTACAGTTTAGTCACATGGATTTTTTTTGTTATCATATGAAAGTATTGTGATACGGAATGCTTATATGTTTTTTTTTTTGGTTATGTTATTACTTCTTAGGTATTTTTTTAAAAAAGTATTTTTTTTGGCATAGAATCTTACTTGTAAGGCACTTCAGAAGCCTATAATACAACTGACAAGTGATTATTCAACATTACTTGTAACCCTCTCCTGAAGAGCTATTTTGAGGCAGCCTATTTCATTCTAGCATATTTCTTGATTGTTAGGAATTATTCCATTTGTCACGTCTAAGTTTATCCCTTTGCAGATTTTACCTATTGCCCATAATTCTGGCATCTGAAACTAGGTAGAACAAAGGGTGATCCTTCTATATGACGACTATTTGTGGGAGTCAGTGTAGGGTAGTCGGGAAAAAAATCCCACTACATTTGGAATGGAGGCCTGGGATTTGAATCCAAGATCTGTCATCTTCTGACCTGTGATCTCATGTTCCCCCAGCAACTTAACTTCTTTTTTCATACAAAATATCCCCAGTCTCATCAGTTTCTCATGTAACAGGATCTTGAGGTCCTTTTCCATTCACTTGTCTTCCTGTGTGATATCAGCCTTTGGGGGCAACTTCAACAACTTAGATATTGTTAGGTACTGATTTTGAGACTCACAGACTTGATCAGTTAGCATATGATACCTTTGTCAAGGTGCTTACTGTAGAAGACAATTTCCCCCCTCCACCAGGTCTGACGTGGCCCCGTGCCATTTCAAAATTTGACTTTTTAACTGTACATATGTTACATTTACTTGAGGCTGATTTGCTCACAGTCATTTTTTTCTGTCACAAACCCCTACCTTGTGTTTTTTAAGCATCCTATTTTGGCAGTAGACTTTGAAAAGATGCAAATTAACTTCCCATAGCTTAGATAAAAATTGGGAGGAACTTAAGTGACATAAGGGATACTTAGTTTAAATACATAACTGGCTCCCAGTTGTTCTCTAAATATATCTCTATGTATCCATATGTTTATATGGATGTAGATAGATAAATAGACCTGAAGGATTTTCCCAATGTCAAATTAGAAACAATGATTACAAATGAAAAGGTTTCTTATGTGAAGTTGTCTTATCTTAGATAACTTCCATCAGATACAGATGGGTTTACTAAAAACAGGCCAAGCAAGTTTTTCTACCAAAAGTTTCTAGTTCAGCACCTCAAACTTAAAACTGACTCCTACTCATCCCTTCAATCTATTCTTCTTATGCCTGACTTACTCTTTCTCCCCTGCTTCCAGTGCCCTGTCAAGTCAAGTCAGTAAACATCTATTAAGCACTTACTAAGTGCTAAGTACTGTGCTAAATACTGGGGATCCAAAAAAAATGAGGAAAAAGTAGGGCTTCCCTATATTCCAGGAATTTACAGTTTCTTTAGGGAGACAATAGATACAGAGATTCCAACTTTATAGGTAAAATTGTAGAGGATCTCACAGGGCAGGCATTAAGAATAAAGAGAACTGGGAAGGCCTTTTTGTAGAAAGTGGGACTTTAACCTGGAGGAAGTCAGGGAAGGCAGGAGGCAGAGATGAGGAGAGAGTCCTCTATGCTTGGGGGACAAATAATGAAGGTGCTAGGAGTTGCAGATAGGGTGTCAGAGGGCTCCCTTGTTGCTAGACCAAAGGATGCACTGGCTGATGAAGGACTTAAAAGTCAAACAGGCTTTTATTGTTGACCCTGGAGGTAATAGGGAGACAGGAGAGTTCATGTGGGGAGAGGGAATGACATGATCTGGCCTGTACTTTAGGATGGTCCCCGTGTCAGAGATGTATCGGACCTGGAAAGATTTGAGGCAGGAAAAAGAACTAAAAGGCTTTTGCAGTAGTCCAGGCCTGAGGTTCGGAGGTCTTGGAGTGGAGTATTGGCAGTATCAGAGGGGCAGTGCCATGGATCTCCCGGTAGAGAATTTCAGCATTTAACTCATCTGGTTTAGAATGGGAAACACTGACTTTAGAGCCTGGTATTCCCTTCTCACCCTCCTCCCCTCCGTTTTCTCCTGCCTCCTCTCCCCTTCCCTCTCTGTTCTCTCCCTACATTCTTCCTAGCCTCCTGACCTAGCTTTGTTGCTTGACTTCCTCTAAGTAACAGGTTGCCAACTAGCTAGCTCATATTTGGCATTTTATCATGCAGTCCTATTGCTACTTAATGATGAGATGTACTATGCATTTTTTGGCATTGGCTTTTTATTTTGGTAATCCTGTTCCCCAAATTTCCAACTGAGGTCTAATTTATACTAAATAGAAAAGCTTTGGGGCTGCTACTGGTCAGGAAATTGAGCCTTGGGCCTGAAGTCAGGAAGACTCAACTTTCTGAGTCCAAATCTGGCCATCAGATCCGGGGTAGCTGAACAGTCCTGAGCAAGTCATTTAACACTGTGTGCCTCAGTTTCCTCATTTGTAAAATGAGCTAGAGAAAGGAATGGTAAACTATACTAGTATCTTTGCCAAGAAAAACCCCAAATGGGGTCTGGAAGACTTTGACACAGCTGAAAAATGACTGAACAGCAACTAAAGAAAAAGCCTCCTTCCTTGTAGTTTGGAAAACCATTGTTCAAGGTGAACTTGGGTGCATTAATCATAAGAACAATGGGAAAGGGGGAGGGAACAAACATTTATTAAGTGCTTACTTACCATATTACAGGCACTTTGCTAAGTGCTTTACAAATATTATCTCATTTTATCCACATAACAACCCTGTGTTGTGACATAGATGTGTGTGTGTGTGTGTGTGTGTGTGTGTATAGTTGAGGAAACTGAAGCAGACAAAAATTAAATGACTTTCCCAGAATCATACAATTAATGATTGTATTTGAACTTGGGTCCCTGTGACCAAGCTAGCTGTATTATAGAGTTAGAAGTGACGTTAGAGGTCACCTAGTTCAACCACCCTCATTTTACAGATGAAAGGGAGGCCCTTGTCTAATTGATTCATATCAATAGTAAGGAGCTGAGCCAGAATTTAAACAAGTCTCCAAATCCTTCACTTCAATCTCTTTACAGGCAGTTCTCCATCAACTCCCTAGGCCCTTTAAGAACTTTGTTCTTAAAAGTTGATCTCTCTGTTGGTAACATCATCAACTCAGATAGGTATACTTATCATCTCTCTCCAGATAATTCCCAGATGTATATATTCAGCTTTACTTAAACTCTTTCCTGAGCTCCAGTTCCACATTATCAATTGGCTATTGATTATTTCAAACTGGATGTTCTCAGATGCATCTCCAACTCAATGTGTCCAGAATAGAACTCATTATCTTTTTCTCCAAACTCATTATTTCATATGCAGCTACACACTAACTTCTACATAAGGCCCTTACAGATCCTTGCATCTGCCAGTGCCATAGAATGTCACTTTCTTTTAAGGCAAGGGACTATTTCATTTCTGACTTTGTATTCCTAGCACAGTGTCTAATGTTATAAATTCTTAATAAATGCTTTTTGATTGATTGGTTGATGTTCTTGGCTTGTGGAATTTTGTAAAGATTCCAAAAAGAGTATCTATACTTTTCAATTGTAAGTCTTTTAGATATGCTAGGCCATGAAGTGCTTCCTCATCTTTCAACAGTATTTTTGGTTGAAAGGATTTTTAAGTTTCAGTTTTTGTGGGCCACTAGCAATATTATTCAAATCTATTTTTTCACAGTACCAGGGCTTCTTGAAGTTGTATAGCAGGACCATTTTGGAGGCTAATAAAATTTTATTTGTATTAGCTGGCATTTTGGGATGTCTATGTTAGCAAAAAAACATTTAGATAGATGACAGTTTGATTCATTTGAGGTGCTTAGATTTAATGGGAGGTTGAATTTGACTCACTTTTAAAAATTTAAACAAGGTAAATTGGAAGACAGTTTAGAAATGAAACTAGGCTTTTGTATAAGTTTAACACTTAGTTTTGTTTTGTGCATGGGTTTTGAGGTAAAATATTTTGTTTTTCAAAACAGATTTGTTGGCACACATTATTAAATCACATTATTAAAGAATAATGTGAATTGTAAAATAAAAATCTAATAGAAGTGTTTTTGAATTCCAGTAGGAATACATAATGTGTTTTATTTGTTGTGATTGCTGCTTTCTTCATGTTTAATTTATGTATGTGTGTATGTATATATGTCTTTTAGGTCTATTTTTTGTATTTGATTTACCAGTTTTTTATATGATTTTAAGAGAAACATTAAATATGCACAATTTTCAATTGGTTCAGTGACTTTCTTTTGACTTATTCAGTTAATCTAGACAGCAATAAAATTTATTTTTTTCTTGTTCCTTTAACTTTTTTTTATTAAAGCTTTTTATTTTCCAAACATAATTTTTCAAAATTTAGCCCTAGCAGTAAGTGTTTTTTTTGTTAGTTGCCTCATTGTATTTTTAATCTTAACCTAATTAGACTTATGATAACTGGGCGAAGATTTTCCACCAATGGAAAAATTTCTTCATCAGTAGAGCTGTCCAAAATCAAAATGGATTATTATTGGCATCTCTAACCCAGGAGAGTGATTGAGGATTTTGTGGAGGAGGAGATTCCTGTTCAAATATGGCATGAAGTATGTAACTTTGGGGGTTCCCTGTGACTCAGAGGTGAAGATTGGTTTTAGTGACCTCTTATGTTGCTTTTGGGCCCTAAGAATCTCTTCCCTTGAATAGGTAGGCATCTCTTATCCCTATCATTATGGCTGCAAGAGGGCAGAAGAAAAAGGCACAGTTTGAGAATTTTAAAAGCCTGGGAAGGAAGCAGGTTGGGGGAAACATGGGCCAGGTAACAGACTTTGGGTGCTTTCTGAATTCAATTGGTTTCTGTGAGAGCATCTCTAGTACTCAGAATTTTATGGTGGGGGAAAAAACCCTTTTATTTCTCAAAGTTATTAATTATTCATTGGATCTAAAATGTGAAAATTCTAAATTTGAAAAATTGTAAATCAGTAATTTAAAGAGCAAACCTGAGCTTATATAAAAAATACTCTGCAAGTGAATCATTAGCCTAAGTATTAGTCTTTGGGTTTGTAAGCATCAGGGACAATTTAATTCAACAAATACTTATTAGTTGTCTACTATGTGCAAGATACATAACAAAGAAGTTAAATTATACTGGAAATAACTCAAACTTACAAAACCTTGGAAGTTGGTTGTACAAGTTTTTAATGTGAATTTTGCAGATGAGGAAAATGAAAGGTTAAGTGATTTAAAATTCTACCCAGTTAGGAGGTGTGACAGCTGGGACTTGAACTCAGATGGCCTTACTTCAAATCCAGTAGTCCCTCTCATTTACTCCACTTCCACTCAGCCTTAATTTTGTATGTTTGTGCATCCTCTATGATACTTAGATGATAGAATATTTGATTATATTTTAATTCCTCACAGTTTTAAGTAGGTAAAATAATAACAATAATAGCTAGCATTTATATAGCTTCTTAAGGTTTGTAAAGCATTTAAGTTTGTGCTATTATTATTCACATTTGACAGCTGAGGAAACTGAGGCAGATAGTAATTAAGTGACTTTTGTCTAGTATTACATAATTATGTTTATATATGTCTTAGGCCAGAAATGAATTCAGCTTTTCCTGATTCCCCATCCAACACTCTACTCTATCCACTGTGCCATCTTGATGCCAAATAAGAAGGGCTTTGGAGTGAGCCAGCAATCCAGGGCTTCTGTATCTAATCATACTTGATAATTAGGTTTGGAAAAAAATTTCCCTCTTAACACCTTTATATATACCCTTACATACTTTTTTTTTCATCATTTTAACTGAGTTGGGGGGGGGAGTTCATAGGCAACAACATTGTGAGAAACTTTAAAAATAATGGATATTATTGTACTTTGTCGGATATGTTAGTAATTTGATTTTTATATTTGAAAAATTATGACATTAACATGTATCAGCCATAAATGGAAGAACTCCCATTAGTTTACTTAGTGCACATTCTCTTTTTCAACCCATTATTATATGATTTATTGGTGGAAGCTTGTGCCAAGCTTAATTTATAGACTTGCAGAACTAGCTATAATTTCTTTTTGTGTATGACAAATTTATTTTTATGTAGGTTACTAAAAATATGGATGATTGGGTAAATATGGTTTTTTCATTTTCTTAGATAAAAAAATTATACAGAATTGAAATTCAGATTGTTACAGAAAATTTGGCATCTGTAGAAGTACTTATATTCGATTTCAGCTAAGAGGGAATTTAATGCTAGGCATTTTGATCTCTTTCTGAGATCCATTCCCTGCTAATCCCTTTTTTATTGAAAGCTTCATCAGTAAAACTATGGCAAATATATGATACTTTGAAAATAGCTAAATTGGTAGATTAAAAAGTATTAGAAATAGGTCAGTTACATTTTGGAAGTACTCTTGTCTTTTTCCTTGCTTTGAAATTTTTACTTCCCAAGTCTTAAATATGTTAAGGTAGAAGAAATATCTGACGTGGGAACTAAATGAAAGAGGTTGTAAATAACTAGCTCTCTTCTATATAATTTAGATGCCAGATTTATTTATGGCTTTGTCAGTTAAACATGATGCTGAGTTTATTGCAACCAGTCTTTTTCATTCTTTCTCCCAGCCAAACCGGCTTATTTCCTATCTTTATGAATTGTGTATCTCACGTTTGTATATGCAGGAGAATTAAAACTCTAGGGAACTATTAGATTGTCATAGCTTTTAGGATCTACCCCAAACCTAGAACCATATGCCTGAAGGGACTTTTATAGATCTTCTGGCTTATACAGTGGGGAAAAAAATGATTTTCTGTTGGATTCTTTAGGTGACAAGGGTAAGAGATATTATTTGTTACTTACACTTTCTGAGTAAAATGGGCTTTCTTCTTCAAACCACATTCACATCTTTCAGGTGCCTTTGCATTGACTGTCTCCCACTTTTTTTTTTTCTTTTTTTTTTTTGCTGAGGCAGTTGAGGTTAAGTGACTTGCCCAGGGTCACATAGCTAGGGAATGTTAAGTGTCTGAGACCAGATTTGAACTCAGGTCCTCCTGACTTCAGGGCTGGTGCTCTATCCACTGTGCCACCTAGCTGCCCCTGTCTCCCACTTTTTAAAAAATCTGCTTCCTCCTCTTCCTCCCTCCCCCCAAAACCTCTTTGAATTCCTAGTTTCTTTCAAGTCTTGTCTCAGGTGCCATGATTCAAGTTGTTCTCCTCAACTTCCAGTGTTGTTTAGTCATTTTTTATTCCTGTCAGATACTTCATGACCTCATTTGGAATTTGTTGGCAAAGATATTGGAGTGGTTCCATTTCTTTCTCCAACTCATTTTATAGATGGGTAACCTCAAGCAAACAGAATTAAGTGACTTGCTCAGCGTCACCTATTGAGTACGTTTCTGTGGTTGGATTAAAATTTGAGAATGATTTTTCTGACATCAGGCTGAGTATTTATCTACTACACCACCTAGCTCTTCTATTTAGAGTAAATGAGACCTAAATTGGACTCTTTGGGAATAGGGTTATCTGGTCCTCTATCTACTGTGCAACCTATTTGCCTCTCAACTGCTAGTATATTGCCACAAAATATCTCCTGTTTATTTTGCATATATTTATGTGTAAATGTTTCTTCCCTAATAGAATGTAAACTCTTTGAGGGCAAGGACTATTTAATTTTTTATCATTGCATTTGCTTGACGCACAGATGGTAATTAATAAATGCTTAATTGGTTAATCAATCTGATTATTTTCCCATCTATGAAACTTTTCCTCATCTTTGCTTCTTGGCTTCCCTGACTTTGTACAGCACTTACTAGTATTGTGGGCCATTTTGACGCCTCTATTCTACTGGAAGCCTTTCCCACGCCCCCTTAATTCTACCTGTATTTATCTATCTATTAAATCTATCCTGTATTTATTTTCTTTGTATGTATTTGTTTATGAGCAACTTATCTTCAATAAATTGTGAACTCCTGGAATATAGGTACTGATTTTTTCTTTTCTTTTCTTTTCTTTTCTTTTCTTTTTTTTTTTTGAATCATCAGAGTTTATTCAGGTCAAATTTGAACTTAGGTCCTCTTGACTTCAGGACTGGTGCTCTATCCACTGTGCCACCTAGCTGCCCCAGTAGGTGCTTAATATTAAAAGGCTGATAGGCAATTAACTATTTTCTTATACCCCTTGGGAATGAATGTATGTTCTTAGCAGACTTTATTTCCTGGAAGTTCTTGGAGGCTTCTAATATGAACTTCTGTTTAATTTAAGGTCTTTTATTTTCTTCTTTATGGAGTGTTTCAGAAAATTAAAGGTCTTATGTTAAGCTTTCAAATATTGGTAGGTAATAAACAAGTTCCTTAAGTCTAGTTTTAATAGTCACAATTTTAATATTTCTGGCAAAATCTTATCCCTTTAATAATCTATATACTTTTTCAGTTTTTCTCCCTACATTTTTTGGTCACATTATTTAAAAAATTTAAAAGTAACTAGATAGGACAATCAATACGAGTACTAGTTGGAGTCTCTTTTTCTTGGACAGTGAATTCTAAGATATTTGACTTTGTTTTTTAATTTATGGGCTACCATGACTTTCATCTTTTCTGCACGGTCTCATATACTTCTCTGCATGTGGTTATCTCCGTAGTTTTCTTTTCTAAGAATTTCTATCCTATTTTTGTCTCTTGTTCTTAATCTTTTTTGAAAATTAATTTTTTGAATCAACAAAATAGATAAGCCTTTAGTTAATTTGATTAGAAAAAGGAAAGAGGAAGATCAAACTGTTAGTCTCAAGAATAAGGGAGAACTTTCCTCCAATGAAGAGGAAATTAGAGTAATAATTAGGAGTTTCTTTGCCCAACTTTATGCCAATAAATTTGATAATGTAAACAAAATGGAGGAATATTTACAAAAATATAGATTGCCTAGGTTAACAGAAGAGGAAATAAATTATTTAAATAGCCCCATTTTGGAAAAAGAAATAGAACAAGCTATTAATCAACTCCTTAAGAAAAAATCTCCAGGGCCAGATGGATTTACATGTGAATTTTACCAAACATTCAAAGAACAATCAATCCCAATACTATATAAACTATTTAAAAAAATAGGGAAAGAAAGTGTACTACCAAATTCCTTCTATGACACAGATATGGTGCTGATAGCTAAACCAGGTAGGGAGAAAACTGAGAAAGAACACTATAGACCCATTTCCCTAATGAATATTGATGCAAAAATTTTAAATAAGATTTTAACAACGAGATTACAAAAAGTTATCCCCAGGATAATACATCATGACCAAGTAGGATTTATACCAGGAATGCAGGGCTGGTTCAATATTAGGAAAACTATTAACATAATCAATTATATTAATAACCAAATTAACAAAAACCATATGATTATCTCAATAGATGCAGAAAAAGCCTTTGATACAATCCAACACCCATTCCTATTAAAAACACTGGAGAGTATAGGAATAAATGGGCTTTTCCTTAAAATGATTAGTGGTATCTACTTAAAACCTTCAGCAAGCATCATATGTAATGGAGTCAAACTAGAACCATTCCCAATAAGATCAGGAGTGAAACAAGGCTGCCCACTGTCACCATTATTACTTAATATTGTCTTAGAAATGTTAGCTTTGGCAGTAAGAGAAGAAAAATAGATTAAAGGAATTAGAGTAGGTAATGAGGAAACCAAATTATCACTCTTTGCAGATGACATGATGATATACATAGAGAACCCTAAAAAACTACTAGAAACAATTCACAACTTTAGCAAAGTTGCAGGATACAAAATAAATCCACATAAATCATCAGCATTTTTATATATTACCAACAAAGTTCAGCAGCAAGAGATACAAAAGGAAATTCCATTCAAAATAACTATTGATAGTATAACATATTTGGGAATTTATCTACCAAGGGAAAGTCAGGAACTATATGAACTAAACTACAAAGCACTTTCCACACAAATAAAATCAGACCTAGTCAATTGGAAAAACTTAAAATGCTCATGGGTAGGCCGAGCGAATATAATAAAAATGACAATACTACTCAAACTAATTTACTTATTTAGTGCCATACCAATCAAACTCCCAAGAAATTATCTTACAGATCTAGAAAAAAATAGTAGCAAAGTTCATTTGGAAGAACAAAAGGTCAAGAATTTCAAGGGGATTAATGGAAAAAAAAGGCTGACGATGGTGGACTTGCTGTACCAGATCTAAAACTATATTACAAAGCAGCGGTCATCAAAACCATTTGATACTGGCTAAGAAATAGAGTAGTCGATCAGTGGAATAGGATAGAATCACAAGAAAAACTAGGCAATAACTATAGCAATTTAGTCTTGGATAAACCCAAAGACCCCAGCTTTTGGGATAAATACTCACTATTTGACAAAGAGTGCTGGGAAAACTGGAAACTAGTGTGGAAGAAATTAGGGCTTGACCCACATCTAACACCACATACCAAGATAAGATCTAAATGGGTTCATGATCTGGATATAAAGAGTGATACTATAAGTAAATTAGAGGAACGTAATATAGTTTACCTCTCAGACCTATGGAGATGGAATAAATTTATGTTCAAAGAAGAACTGGAACTCTTAATTGAAAATCAGATAGATAACTGACTATATTAAGTTAAAAAGTTTTTGTACAAACAAAACCAATGCAGACAAGATTAGGAGGGAAGCAATAAATTGGGAAATCATCTTTACATTTAAGGGTTCTGATAAAGGTCTCATCTCTAAAATATATAGAGAATTGTCTCATATTTATAAAAATTCAAGCCATTCTCCATTCAGTAAATGGTCAAAGGATATGAACAGACAATTTTCAGAGGATGAAATTAAAACTATTTATAGTCATATGAAAAGGTGCTCCAAATCACTATTGATCAGAGAAATGCAAATCAAGACAACCCTGAGGTACCACCACACACCTGTCAGATTGGCTAAAATGACAGGAAAAGTTAATGATGAATGTTGGAGGGGATGTGGGAGGCCTGGGACACTGATGCATTGTTGATGGAGCTGTGAATGGATACAGCCATTCTGAAGAGCAATTTGGAGCTATGCTGAAAAAGTTATCAAACTGTGCATACCCTTTGACCCAGCAGCATTTCTATTGGGCTTATATCCCAAAGAAATCATAAAGGAAGGAAAGGGCCTCACATGTGCAAGAATGTTTGTGGCAGCCCTTTTTGTAGTGGCTAGAAACTGGAAATTGAATAGATGCCCTTCACTTGGAGAATGGATGAATAAATTATGGTATATGAATATTATGGAATATTATTGTTCTGTAAGAAATGACCAGCAGGACGATTTCAGAGAGGCCTGGAGAGACTTGCATGAACTGATGCTGAGTGAAATGAGCAGAACCAGGAGATCATTATATATGGTAACAACAATACTATATGACGATCAATTCTGATGGACATGGCTCTCTTAAACAATGAAATGTTTCAAACCACCTCCAGTTGTTCAGTGAAGAAAGCCATATACACCCAGAGAGAGGGATGTGAAATGTGGACCACAACATAACATTCTCATACTCCTTGATTGATGTTTGCTTACATTGTGTTTCCTTTATCTGATATGTCTTTTGTGTAGATAAGATTTTTCTTGCATAACAATGATAAGTTTGGAAATATGTATACATATATTCGATTTGCCAATATTTTAACATATTTAACATGTAGCAGATATCCTGCCATCTAGGGGAGAGGTGGGGAGTTGGGGGGAAAAATTTGTAACAAAAAGCTATGTAAGGGTTAGTGTTGAAGAATTACCCACACATATGTTATGCAAATAAAAGAAAATTAAAAAAAAGAAAATTAATTTTTTGTTATCTTCTTTTTTATATGCAGTTATCATTATCTCAGGTATCCCTCTTCCCCTCTTGGAGACCAGCCCATATAACTAATTTTTAGAAAGGAAAAAAAATACTACAACTGATCAATACATTTCACTTAAAAAATGTGCTAGTTCATTGTTATTTTTACCTCTCAAAGTTAGTTTTTCTTTATTTTGTAACCTGGGTATTTAAAAAATTGGCTAGGTATTTTAGTATTTATCCCTAAGTATTCCAAATTAGGCTGATGGGACTCAGTCTTTTAAAAAAATACATTTTATTGATAACCTTTTGTAATCATTTCACAGTTAAATCTCTTCTCCTTCATGACGAAGAAAACAAATAAGAAAAACATTTGATACAGTCTAATAATGCATGTAATATTTTGATCTAGTAGTATTCTGTTACTCTGTTACTTTGATTGGTCTTGACTGTTCAGGGTTCTCCCATCTCTTCTTTTTTGTAATATGGGAACTAGTCGTTCATTCAAGTAACATCTCATATGTTTCATAATTTCTTAGCATAACATCTAGTGTTATATGTTTCCTCAATAGCAAGAAAAGTAATGATGTAAGTCTAGGTTGGTTTATATCATAAGGGTAAAACATGTTGCTGAGCAGCTTGTAGGCTCTCTTGTCCAGCAGGCTCTCTGTCTTCTAATTGCTGAAGTGCTTCTTTGTGCATAACTTCAGATTTTCGACTTTAAAGTTGGAAGGGGCTTCAGAGATTATGTAGTCCATCTTTCTTTTAAAAATAAGGAAATCGAAACTCAGGAGAGGCAGTGACTCAACCAGTTTGTAGCAAAGTATGAGAGTTAAATTCTCAAGAGATCCTCTGACTACAAGTCTAGCACTCTCTTTACTGTGTCACATTGAGGTAGTAAAGTAGGAAAGTAGGGATTTCTACTCTTTCCAGTATAACTCACTCTCCCTACTATGCCTTCATGAGAATAGCTGGCTTTCAGTTCAGTAGTTCTTGAGTCTTGACAATTATAATATTTGATGATATTCAGTTTAGCTTTTGTACATCTGACACTAGAGTTACTTTATTTCTTCTTAATCTAGGTGCATATAATTCAATCATCTGTCACCTGGAAGGTCCTTCTTCCATCTCTGCTCTTATGAAATAGTTGACATTGGCAGTATAGAGCCAATATTTAGACCTTGCCAGTGTCTAACTGAATTTTAAGACAATTAAGTAAGTTTAAGATTTCACTTTTTATAGAAAAATACATATTTACCTCTTTACTAATTGGTTATATTTTTAGGTAGAGGGGCCCAGTTGTAATTATATATTATAAATTGGCAGTGGATTCAGTCATTATTATTTTAGAACATGGAGGAACTTTGGTTATCTTTGGAATAGAAATTGGTAAAAGGTGGAGGCTTTTCAGGATTGGGGATTAGCTAGGTCAAAAGCAGGAAGAAAAAGTATTCAAAGGTAGAGGATGATGCATTGTTATTATAGATTTTGTGTGTGTGTGTGTGTGTGTGTGTGTGTGTGTATTTGTGTGTGTGTGTTTCAGGAGTATTTTATTTTTCCAAATATATGCAGATACATTCACCTTTGAAGAATCTTGTGTTCCAGAATTTTCTCCATCTCTCCCTTTATCCTTTTCAAGACAACAAGCAATCTAATATAGATTAAACATGTGCAGTTCTTCTAAATATATTTCCATGTTTATTATGCTGTACAAGGCAAATTAGATCAAAAGGGAAAAAACAACATGAGAGAGAAAAAAAACAAAACAAATAAAAAAGTGAAAATACTATGCTTCAATTAACACTGAATCTCTGTAGTTCTCTCTCTAGATGGAGATGGCACTTTTCAACTCAGGTCTTTTGGAATTGCCTTGAATTATCTCATTGTTGAAAAAAGCCAAGTCTATCACAGTTAATCATCACATAATCTTGTTGCTATGTGCAATGTTCTCTTGGCTCTGCTCACTTCACTTAGCATCAATTCATGTAAGTTGTTACTTTACAGGCTTTTCTGAAATCATCCTGCTGATCATTTCTTATAGAACAATAATATTCCATTATATTCATATACCATAACTTATTTAGCTATTCCCCAACTGATGAGTTAATAAGCTTATTTTCCAGTTCCTTGTCACTACAAAAAAGGGCTGCTTCAAACATTTTTGCACATGTGAGGCCTTTTTCCTCTTTTATGATCTCTTTGAGATATGCGTTTAGTAGGGGCAGCTAGGTGGCGCAGTGGTTAGAGCACCAGCCCTGAAGTCAGGAGGACCTGAGTTCAAATTTGATCTCAGACACTTAACATTCTGTAGCTGTGTGTAAGAGGAGATACACCTCTAGTAGAGGCACTGCTGCATCAAAGGGTATGCATAGTTTGCTAACCCTTTAGGCATAGTTCCAAATTGCCCTTCAGAATAGTTGGATCATTTCATAACTCCACCAACATGTATTATTTATTTTGAAAGGTTGTTTTGTATTATCTTAAGATAGATAGGTGGTATAGTGGGTAGAGAATAGACCTGGAGTCAGAAAGACTCATTTTCTTGAGTTTAAATCTGGCCTCAGACATTTACTACCTGTGTGACTCCGGACTAGTCACTTTATACTGTTTGCCTCAGTTTCCTCATCTGTAAAATAAGTTGTAGAAGGAAATGGCAAACCCCAGTATCTTTATTAAGAAAACTTCAGATGGGATCATGGAGAATTGGACATGGCCAAAATGACTGAACAACAGATTGTGAAGGGGGATATTTATATAGTGCTTTAAATATTTTTTCCCCCTCAATAGTATTTTTTTTCTAAATACATAAAAAGATAGTTTTCAGTATTCATTTTTGTAAGTTTTCAATATTCATTTTTGCAAGATTTGTGTTCCAGTTTTCCCTCCTTTTCTGTGACCTTCCCCCTCTTAAAGTTGGTAAGCATTTAATATAGGTTATACATATACAATTGTTTTAAACATATTTCCATTAAATATTTTTCTTATGACAATACTGTGAGGTAGTTTTGCTGGAAAACCCACTTTATAGATGAGGAAACTGGGGTACAGAGAAGTAAAATGATTTGCTCAGAGTCACTTAATTACAGCAGACCTAAGATTTGAACCCAGGTTCTGACTTTAAATCCAGTGCTTTTTCCATCAGACCATAGCTACTTAGTAAGAAAACCTTTCTAAGTCAACAGCTTTCCTTTTCATAATGTGTTAAGATTTCCAAACATTTTTTTTGTTGTTCAGAAAAAACTTTTGAGTATGTCACATCATCATTTTGTAAGTGTAGATTGGAAAAGATTGGTTTTTGTTCCAATCCTAAGGAAGGACAATGCCATATTTTCTTTTCTGTCTATTTTTCTCTTAGACTTATTCACAACTACAAGAGGGTTATTAAGTCTTTTGTCCCTACTATATTATTGCTGCCTTCTAGTTTTCTAGTCGCTCCAATATTTGCTTGTTAAGGCATTCGGAATATTTAAGTTTATTACTTAGCCATGGTTCCTTTCAGACTAGTATAGTTTCCTTATTTATCCCTTTTTATTTTTTGAATTTTGTTTTTGCTTTGTCTAGTAGAATGATGGTAACTCCTACTTTTTTGGATTCATTTGATGTATAGTGCGTTTTTCCTGATCTCTTTAGTTTTATTTTTGTAAATGCCTTTGTTTTAATATGTTGCTTGTAAAGAACAGATTGTAAGTTTTTGTTTTGTTGTCTAATCTGTCATTTTCATTTTCTTGGATTGTTTAATCCATTCACATTTAAACTTACAAGAATTAGGTTTAAATTTTCTTCTTCGTCTCCCTAATATATTTTTTTTTCAAGGTATGATTTTCCACTCTTCTGTGGTAAATACATTACTACATTTTTTCAGGTACTTTACCTTAATCTTTTAAAAATTGGCCCTGTTCTCATTGGCTCTTTCCCCCACACTTCTAATCTGTTCTCTTATTTGTTAACTCTTTCCATTTCTGGTTTTGTTTACTAGTTCTTTTTTTTTTTTTCTCTTGCTTTTTATCTGGTATCTAATTCTTATTTCTGTTTCTCTCTTTTAATCATGTGGATTCCTACTTGGTCTCTTCTCTTAACTAGTTTTGTTTATTAGTTTTTAAAAATTCATTTTTGAGGCTCTTTCCAAAAAGAATTTTTCTTATTCTCTTCATTATCCTTTCTCTCTTTCCATCTCATTTAGATCCATGTTTCTGATTTCTGGCCTTACTTTGATGTGATCTCTCTCTTTTCTCCTTATTCCTCTTGTAATCAACACTTACCGGGTAGCTATTTTCAGTTTTTCCTTTAGGCGCTTTTTGCCACTATCTCATAGAGTTTGCCCCTTAAATTCCCCCTTTCTATTGTTCCTTTCTTAGAGAACAATGCCAGTTATTGCAGGTGTCAGAAAGGACACTTTCCCATGGTAGAACCCTTCCCTTTTTATGTCCCTGATTTAGCAGTCCATCACAGATCTATATCCTCCCTGATTTACATTTTCTCCCCATTTGCCTCAAAATCTCTTACTTAGGGTCATGTTCTCCCATTCTTTTAGGTGCCGCTTGCTCCTAGGAGATCCAACTTCCCCCCTTGTGTAGTAGGTCTAATAGACTTTTTAAATGCCAAATTCCCCAGGTCAATTCAATTCAATGTACCCATCTCCCTTCATAGACCATATATCTTTACCCATAGGAACATATGGTAGTAGAACACCCTAGCATCACCAAAACAAAGCTTCTTTCTTTACCCACTTTTTCTGTCCTTCCCCACCTTTTCTTCATACACTTCCCTGCAGGCTCTTCATCTCATTGCTAGCCTTTGGTTTGAGTGTGACAAGTCATATGTTACTCTGTTCTTCCTCCCTTTCCTGTACTCTCCTATGTTGTAGCATAGTTCACTCCAAACACCAGAACAACAACAACAACATTGATTTATCTGAAGGCAGGGTGACACTAGGTTCTATCCATAATGACCTTGTTCTTCCTCTTTCTTGTTACCTCCTTTGTACTTATGCCTTCATTTCTGTCTCCTATATATTTAGAAAGGAGTCTCTTGGTCTTTCTGTTGTCACTCTGTTGCTGTTGTTCTTTGGCTGCTGCAATTTATCCACTCTTCCTGTACTTCTGTTATTTGTTACAGAAGTAAATTTCTTCAGTTTTGGTTTGATTTCTAAAAATGTTTCAAATATCTCTTTATTAATAGATTATTATTTTAAATTCATAATAATTACATTTAGATTTGCAGTATAGGTCATCCCGGACTCCATCCTGAGCTCCATTGCTTTCATTCCCTCCTTTGCTTTGTAGGTATAAAATAATTTTAACATAAATCTAATTTCATTTTCTTTTTGCAGGACTTGCTCCTGATGGCTACTAAAACTTGTTTCTGAATTGAATTGTTAAATGTAACCACTAAGTGTCTTAGAGTTTGTTGTGTTGGCTTTTTTCTCCCTGGTGGTGATCTGTGCATTCTTTCAATTGGTATTTCATTTTCTGTGTTCAGAAATCCTGGGTAGTTCTCTCCTATTTCTCCCTGAATTATAGTGTTAAAGTTTTTTTTTTTCTTTCTTTTTTTTCTTTTTTTGAGTTTTGTACTTCTGGAAGACCCCATGATCCTTAAATTGTTTCTATATAACTTATCTTCAGTAAGTATTTTTTTCCATGTCTAGAGAGTATTTTTCTTTTAATATTTTTCTTTTAATGTTACTGTTTTTTGCTTCTTTTCTAGATTGTTCTTCATTTCTGTATATTTACATTTCCAAATCACTGTTCTCTTTTTTGTTTCTTTGGTGATACTTGCTATCACTAATTTTGGTTTTTCTATTTGGTTCATTATTTTTGCTATTCAGGCCATAAATTCTTTTCTCATAAATTTCATTTCTCTTTTGAATGACTTAGGAATAGTATATTATGATTCTAAGTTCTCATGTTCCACAAATTCCTGTGTCTCATCAAATTTTGGATCATTTTCCTTTGTTTTGCAGTATTTATAGACATCTGAACTCTTTCACTAGCTTTGGAAGCCACATTTCCTTATTTAGTTAATGTTTTCCTTGTTGATTTATCTGCTTATGTTCAGTCTTAGAATTTTATTCTTCCTGAGATCTTTGCTTTTTTTCCCTCCATTTTTTTTCTCTTCCTGATTTTTCTTTATTCACTTTCTGACTTTGTCCCCTCTAAGTGATTTTCCTTGGGGTCTGATTTCAAATTGTCTTAGCTTCTCCTTATGAGAAATTCACAGTACACTAGTCTAGTCTCTTCTCAAAGTGACTTTTTTATTAGAACTAGCATTAGCTGGGTGTTGTGTTCTTTCTATCAGGCTTGATAGATAGCCCTTCCCATACATGATATTCTGGGCTACTCCCCCTGTTCCCCAATTTTCTAGCCTGGTAATGATAGTTCAGAGAGTTACTGGTGCTTATCAGCCCAGACCCCAGCATTTCAGAGATTTGTAGCACTGGTACTACAGAGTTGCAGCCAAAAGTAAGTTTTTGCTCCTCAAAGACTTGTCTCCTGATGGTCTTGCTGTTTGTCAGTACTCAAGCAAACTTCCACATTCTGTAGCTCAGAGTCTCTACTACATTGGAAAAAAGCAAGGGACAGTCTTAGGGGGTGGGGTTGGATTTTGTTGTGTGTTCATTAGGTTTGCTAGTGTAAAGTCACTACTATTAGTATGGGAAATAGAACAGGAGGGTTGAATGAGCTCAAGGAGTCAGTGTTTGTTAGTTGATTTTTTTAACCTATTAGAAGGTGTTCTAGACCATGGAGTCAATTGAAGTTGCTTTATCTTTGGTATATAATTTCTGTTTTGGAGAAATTTGAGTGTGGCAGAGAAAATGTCATTGTCCTCCATCTTATTGCAAATGTGACCTAGCAGCCTTCCCCTCTCCCCCCCAATCATTATCTTTTAATCAGTTTACCGTTATCTGCTTCCCAAATATATCTTGCTTCCTTGCCCTATTGCAGCTCTTGCCTTGCTCAGCTATTATTCCGAACATGTTACTCCTCTGTTCCTACATGCATGCTGCTGAAGATTGCTAGAAGAACTCATGTAATCCATTACAAATTTTTAAAAATCTCATCTATACCTAATCAGAAATAATCCATTTATATTTCCCTTATTGATTTTTCCCCACAGCTCCTATTTTAAACTATTCATTTTTCCCATACCATTTTGTTAGAGAATCTTGCTTCATATATTATTGAAAAAAAATAAAGATAACTCATACCTGTCTCCTTTTCTTCCCTTCTCAAAGGGAGGAAACTTCATGACACCCCCTCCCCCATTTTCTCATCTTTATTTCAATTTTAGGTGAAGAGGAGGCGGTTTTTCTCCTTGCCAAGGTCACTCCTCTGCTTAAACCATAGAAGTGAGATCCTTGAGATGTAAAACGGTCTCATTTTCCCCGTTTTTATCCTCATACTTAGCACAATGCTTGACACATAGAAAGAACTCAAATAATTTTTGATTCATTTATTCATCTCTCCTGGTCTTTTACAGCTGGTTGCCTCCAAAATTATCTCAGACTGTTTCTAATCTTCAATTTCTTCCTATATGTTGACTGACTTCTTCCTTTCTGTCTACAAATGTGCTCAAGTCTCTTTCATCCTTAAAATATATTCCAATAACCCTCGTCTCTTCATTATTTTTTTTCCCTTTCTTAGGTGGACTCCTAAAAAAAGTTATACATACTTACTGCTTCTAGTTTTTCTCTTTTCATTCATATCTCAGTCCCTTTGTCTGAATTCTAACTTTATCACCCCATTGAAACTTTTCTTAAATTTTCTCTAGCAGCTAGAGGAGAGTGGAAGAGTGGGAATGGTGGAGGTGGCAGTTTGCCTGAGAAGACAAGGTGGCATGTGGCCATTTGTGTATTTATAGGAATTGGCCTGGCAAATAGAAAGGCTGGTGCTAACGGAGGAGATAGTGGTAGGAGGCATTTGAGTGATGATGATGAGGGGTAAATAGAGAGGTCTTATTAAATTCTCTCAAAATTTTTTGGGTGAAATATGAGGTAAGTTTCTCAAGTGAGAGAGTAAGAGTAGGTAGAACAGGGGAGCTATTAGAAATTTGAGGAGGGAGAATAAGATTTGGAAAACATGCTGTGGTGAGTGGAATAGTGATTCATTTAGGGAGGTATAAAAATATTGCTTTTCCAAGAGTCAAGTTGGGATTATGTTACATAAATTTGTGTTGTATCCAGTTGGGGTTTTGTGATTTTTCTCCTATGTAATTCAATAAGATGTCAATAGGAATGGTTTAAGTCTGAGACTTGACAAAATTGGTGATAGGAGAAGGAAAAAAGGGACACAAGAGGTGTATAGTTGAACTGTTTCATGAAGAGTTCAAGCTGAGGAAGGAAGAAGATTGTATCCTGGGTGATATCCTGGGAAAGAACTGAAGGACTGAGGAATTGGAGAGATTGGAAAGTGAAAAACAGTGCGTTTTTTTCCTTAATTACTTTTTCTTGTGATATTGTTGAAAAAGAAGTAGCTCTAATGATCATGGGGTAGCTAGGTGACACAATAGATAGAATACTGGTCCTGGAATCAAGAAGGCCTGAATTCAAATGTGGCCTTAGACACTTATTAGCTCTGAAACTCTAGGCAAGTCTCTTCGTTTTGCCTCAGTTTCCTCATCTGTAAAATGAGTTGAAGAAACAAATGGCTAACCACTCCAGTAACTTTGTCAAGAAAACCTCAAATGGTCATGAAGGGTTGAACACAACTGAAAGGACAATAATAATGATCACAGAGATTTATTTGTTAACCAGAATCTAGAATATGGCATGATTAGACATTGGATTATAAATTTACAGAGAGAGGTACCTTTGAGGTCATCTAGTCCAACTCCCATGTGCAGATAAGGAAACTGAACTCCAGATAAGATAGGGAGAATGCCTTCATTTTTTAATAATTTTTTTTTGTCCTTGTCATATCCAGTGCCTTTATACTTTCTTCTTGGAAGACATACATGTGTGAGGTATCTATGTGGTCTACAGATAATGGAAATATTTTACAATTTCAACTCTTTCTGTTTGATGAAAACTTTTTCCCAAAAAGGTCTGTTGAATCTTAAAGTTACTTTGTTTTGTCAATTTAGTGTTTATTTCAAGGGTTTAGTTTAGTTTGCTAATCTGGTATTGAGAGATGATCTCTAATATCACTGTTGGCTTTAAAGTTTTATGGCTGTGTCACTGTTTGGTTGTGTGTGTGTGTGTGTATTCTCCTCATTTATATTTTAGAGTTTGGGGTACCAGTTCTTCTCTTTTTGCTTATTAGTTCATTTTTTCTTTGAAAGGATGCCAAGTGGACTTTTGGATTCATCTATCCATTGGATTTCTCTACTCTTCAGTTACCTATCTCATAGACAAAATTAAAGTTTTGACCATCCCTAGAATGTTAGGGCTTTTGGATTTTCTGTTACCCCTTTGATAAAGCATTAATTTGTCATTTGCTTAGATGGGGGAAATGTTTCCCCTTTTAAAAAGCAGCACAGCAAAGATGGAGTCCAGGCCATCCAAGCTGTTGTCTTTCCATGATAGTAAGGAGAATTCGTTACTCCTTGCTTTAGGGAAGACATCAAAATGTAAGTCAGAACCCGAATTTTTATATAGAACAAAATTTTAGTACTGATCAAATTTTGGGAAATTAAAAATTTTATGAAAATTGGTTTCTCTGTTCTGGCTTTTCATATTTGTGCATCAGGTAAGTGTGTATTAATGAAAGAAGATGTGATTTGATTAAGATCTCCAGGGGCTCCTTTCTTTGCTGCACTTATGAAGGTGCCATGGATACCTACTACACATGCTCTTTATTTTTCCTCCGGGGATAGTCAGGATAGTGGCATGAGTTTCCTGGTTATACTAGCAGAGGGTGGGGAGGTTCAGGATGGCACATGAGGCTATCAGCTCAGCAGGACTGCTGGCTGCATTTTAGTGGCAAAATGTTTCAGTGACTGGCCTATAGAAGACTAAGAGCTGGTGAATGGATAAAAGGCTGATGGGAGGTAGGATTGAACTGAAACCAAATAATCAGCATTGATTGGTTGGACAGAAAGTAGCTGCTGAATGTTAGACAGTAAGATGAAGCTTGCTTTTGGAAAGTTCATTTTATTTTAAAAGTTAACATAAATAAATACTTGTTGCCGAGTTTTGATATTCTGGGTAGGAAGAAAAACTTCCAATCATCATGAAGAATATAGTGCATCTTAAACACAATAAGACAAATAAGGAATATATTCATTTATGATATAGCTAGCCAGATGTTGAGCTTAATTCCTCAGCAGGATAGAAACTTGAAAAGCAAAGCAGAAACCCAAAGATCTTAAGCAGATGAATACACAGCCCAGTAAGCAGGTATGGCAACCAAGCACTTTGCCACCTTATTTGTTCAGGAGTGTCTGCAAAAATGGAGGCTTGTCTTGTAGGCTAGGGTCTGTTGACAACTTAAAAGTGAGTTGTTAGTATGCTATTAGAATTTCTGCAGTGTGAATGCGGTCTCCAATATAGGCTCAAAGGGTAGATTGGCCTAAGTGTGAGAGAAGATAAAGGCTGGAGAAACATATCCCCAGATTATCAAGAAGAATGAAGTCTTCTTTGAAAGTATTTTGAGGAGGAAACAAAAGAAAGAAAAGATGGAAATAGGCACAGGGGAATTCTAAGCTGGTTTAGAAACCTTGCCAGGAAAAGAATCCATTGTAGAGATGGTAGGAATAAGCATGAGATTTTCCTAGGGGTGGGGAGAGGCTGGACCAACCTGTGAAGTAATAGCTTCCTGTGCTTTGTGAAATGTTAATGATGTGGATTGGCAAATCCCATAATGTTAGAAGAGTCTCTTGATTTCTAATAACCTAGATCCTTTTGGAAGGAAAGTAGATTCCTATGAAGGATGCAGATTTCGCCTCATAGGTGTCTTTGAGGCTTCATGGAATGAGTGAGGCCAATGACTGAATCGAGTTTTATTTGATTATAATATGGCTCTGAAAGGATATACTTCATTCAAAGGGAGAAATTGTAAAAGTAGGGTTGAAGTGTAAAAGTTATAGAGGAGCTTTAGAATTGTTGGATGCCTTTACTGTATGGACACTGATGAGGTTGTGCTGGGAGGTCTAGTATAGAACTAGTTTTTGTGCTTCTGAGTACTTCTGAAGGTTAGTTTTCCCAAGATAACATTGGGTTTTTGAATTTGCTATGGGTTAGGTAAGTAACAGTGTAAGGAAGTGAACTTTGTCTCAGGTTCTGCAGAACTCAATAGCTTGGATTCCCTGGGCTGATTTCCCTTGACTAACTTTATGCAGTCAAATTTAATACACATTTTATTAATCATCTACTGCATACATAGGATGCCTCTTGTTTTGGGGTCAAAAACTGTGAGGAAGATAGAATGAAAATTTCCAGATACATTAGATGATTCTTTTACGTATGCTCTGCAAATTAATTGTTGCTGTTCACTTGTGTTTTTTTTTTAAAGTTTTTTTTTATTCACAAAACATATGCATGGGTAAATTTTCCATCATTGATCCTTGTAAAACTTTCTGTTCCAAATTTTTCCATCCTTCCCTCCATTCCCTCCCCTAGACAACAGATAGTCCAATACATGTTAAATATGTTAAATCCAATATATGTATACATATTTATACAATTATCTTGCTACACAAGAAAAATCAGATCTAGAAAGAGAAAAAAAACCTGAGAAGGAAAACAAAATGCAAGCAAACAACAGAAAGTGTGAAAATGCTATGTTGTGTCCACACTCAGTTCCCACAGGCCTCTCTCTGGGTGTATATGGCTTTCTTCATCACTGAACAATTGGAACTGGTTTGAGTTATCTCATTGTTGAAGAGAGAGCCATATCTATCAGAATTGATCATCGTATAGTCTTGTTGTGGTATATAATGATCTCCTTATTCTGCTCATTTCACTTAGCATCAGTTCATGTAAGTCTCCAGACCTCTCTGAAATCATCCTGCTGGTCGTTTCTTATAAAACAATAATGTTCCATAATATACATATACCATAATTTATTCAGCAATTCTCCAATTAATGGGCATCCACTCAGTTTCCAGTTTTTTGCCACTACAAAAAGGGCTGCCACAAATATTTTTGCACATGTGGGTCCCTCCTTTAAGATCTCTTTGGGATATAAGTCCAGTAGAAACACTGCTGGGTGAAAGGGTATACACAGCTCAATAACTTTTTGAGCAGAATTCCAAATTGCTCTCCAGAATGGTTGGATCCATTCACAGTTCCACCAACAATATACCAGTGTCCCACATCCCCTCCAGCCTTTGTCATTATCTTTTCCTGTCATCTTAGCCAATCTGACAGGCGTGTAGTGGTACCTCAGAATTGTCTTAATTTGCATTTCTCTGATCAATAGTGATTTGGAGCACCTTTTCATATGACTAGAAATGGTTTTAATTTCATCATCTGAAAGTTTTCCGTTCATGTCCTTTGATCATTTATCAATTGGAGAATGGTTTGAATTTTTAGAAATTTGAGTTAGTTCTCTATATATTTTAGAAATGAGGCCTTATCAGAAGCTTTGAATGTAAAAATGTTTTCCCAGTTTATTGCTTCCCTTCTAATCTCGTCTTTATTAGTTTTGTTTGTACAGAAACTTTTTAACTATTTTGTGATCAATAATGATCTCTAGTTCTTCTTTGGTCACAAATTCCTTCCTCCTCCACAGATCTGAGAGGTAAACTCTCCTATGTTCTAATTTGTTTATAATATCATTCTTTATGTCTAGATCATGACCCATTTCGACCTTATCTTGGTTTACAATGTTAGGTGTGAATCAATGCCTAGTTTCTGCCACACTAGTTTCTAATTTTCCCAGCAAATTTTGTCAAATAGTGAGTTCTTATCCCAAAAGCTGCAGTCTTTGGGTTTGTTAAAAACTAGATTATTAGTCATTGACTATTTTGTCCTGTGAACCTATTATACTGATCAACTAGTCTGTTTCTTAGCCATAAATGGTTTTGATGACCACTGCTTTATAAAATAGTTTTAGATCTGGCACAGCAAGGCCACCTTCATTTGCTTTTTTTTTTTCTTTTTTTCCCATTAATTCATGAAATTCTTGACCTTTTGTTCTTCCAGATGAATTTTGTTGTTTTTTTCTAGGTTGTTCACTTGTGTTTGATTTTTAGTGACTTCTTGCAAAGATAGGTCCATTTTGTTTACCAGTGGATTAAGGCAAACACAAATTAAATAACTTGCCCAGCCTCACACAGCTGGTAAGGGTCTGAGACTGAATTTGTACTCAGGTCTTCAGGACTCCAGGCCCAGGCCTGTCTGTGTCTTCTGAGCCATCTAGCTACCCAGGTGCTTAATTAGTCTTTGTTTAAATTGAAAAAAATTGTTGACTTTATAAAATATACTTTTCCTGCTTAAGTGATCATAGAGAAATGATTTTGAATGTATGTATTTCTTATGTAATCTTTGATAGTTACAAACAAAATATGTTATTTTGAAAATTGTAGCTTAGAAATTTGTATATTTATTATTACTATTAGACAATGAAAATGAGTTACTGTAATTAGAATTGTGAGTACAGTAATCCATAATTTCTGCTTTGACTTTTTTTCTTGTTTTGTGATCTAGTGACTCAGCATATAAGTCAGCATCTCCACTCAGGCAGGGCCCTCTTTTTCTACTTTTGTAAACACTTTGGTATTCATTATATAATCTTGGACAAAGCCCTTCTTGTGAAATCTTGTATACATGCTAGAGTTACAATGTGTTTTAAAGGAAAATTAAATCTGCAGACACAGATTTGTATTTTGGACTCTTTTGCTTCCCAGAAATCAGTCTCTGTGGTAGTAGGTTGTGGAAAAGGGGCTGCTTCTTCAAATAAAATTTTTTGTCTCTCCCCCTCCTCCCAATAAGCATCACATGAAGTCATTGATCTGGAAAGATTCTGAAGTACTTGAGATCAAATATTTTCTCTTTTTCTTTTGTAGCAAACCTGAGTAAGGCGTATTGTCCTGAAGTTTATTTCATTTCACAGATTTCTTAACTTTCTAAAATTAGAGATATAATGAAAGGACAAAGAGTGGTTTTGTATTAGTTTATTAGAATTCTCCCTAATTGCTGTATGTACTATAAGTCTTTGCAGTAAAACAAGCCAGACTCTGATTTCATCTTCTAACCCCCAGGCTTGGGGCCATCTGTACTGTGGATCAGGAGTTGTAAGAGACCTTCATCTAGTCTATTTTCCTCGTTTTTTAGATGAGGAACTAGGCTTAGAGAGGTTATATGACTTGACTGAGGTCAGACAGGTGGAAGAGCCACAATATAATTTGATTCACATACTTAATGAACTCTTACTACATGTTAGCTTCTGTCCTCAAGGAGTTTATACTCCAGTTATCAGGATAAGCCATATACACAAATAACAGTATAACAGTGTAAGGTCTACTATGACCAATACAGTAGGTTCTGGGAGCTGAGAGGAGAGAGAAGTACATGAAATGGTGAAAATCAAGAAAGGCTGCCACAATATCTGTACCACACAGGCCTTGAGGGATGGGTAGGTTTTTGACGAGCAGCATGTATAGACATATACATAGGCAGTAGGAGCAGCATGAGCCAAAGTATTCAGCTCAGTTTCATTTTTCAGTTGTGTATTTTTCTTCGTGATCCTATTTGGGGTTTTCTTGGCAAAGATACTTGCCATTCCCTTCTCTGGATCATCTTACAAATGAGGAAATTGAGGCAGAAGGGGTTAAGTGACAGGGTCACACAGCTAATAAGTGTCTGAGGCCAGATTTGAACTCAGGAGGATGAGGCTTCCTGACTGCAGGCCTGGTGCTCTATCCATTGTCCCACCTAGCTCAAAACTGAGCCAAAATATGGAAATGGGAAAATGCAGGACATTTTTAGGGAATGAATACTGACGAAGTTAAAAATGAAATAGTGCTGGATATCTGTTGCATATTAAAAACAGAGTAATTCCCCCACCCCCCCTTTTTTTTTTGTATAGGATATTGTATTATAAGGAGAGGTATAGAATGGATAAGCATTGTATAAAAGAGGAAGGGTTTGTGGTAGGTAAAAAATCATTTTGTTTTTCCTGTGCTGAGCCTTCCCTCTATATGTTTTTGGATTCATTCAATAGAAGGAATGATAAATTAAATAATGTTTAAGAAGAGATAAATGGGATAGGCTGTTCTGTTTTGTATTTTGTAATCCATTGCTTTCTAGGACCACTTGACAAGATTTACATTTCTCTTTAAAGGTGGCTTGAAATAGTGGTTTCCTAGGCAACAAATGAATATACAAATAAATATACAATTTAAGGGTTTTTTTAAAACCACAATTCAGCAAAATTGCTGAACAATCA
Source organism: Myrmecobius fasciatus (assembly GCA_023553655.1). Taxonomy (NCBI): domain Eukaryota; kingdom Metazoa; phylum Chordata; class Mammalia; order Dasyuromorphia; family Myrmecobiidae; genus Myrmecobius; species Myrmecobius fasciatus. The sequence continues at coordinate 33,477 of JAJPUD010004463.1, forward strand.
TTTTAATCAAGTGAGAAATATAAAAATATGGAGCACCAGAGTTATAAACTTTTCCCTTTGGAAGCAAGCAGTTTCCTTCCGTCTAGTTAGGATAAAAAACATAGATGTGAGATGTCACAGTATAAGATAATTGAAGTACGTTTTATTGGCAGGTCAACTTAGGCATTTTGACTTCCTATATAAAGCTCAAATTTTGAATCATTTACTCCCATAAACAGAGTAATTTAAAATTTACCTAAATTCCTATAGAAAAATGCAAAGGGGGGGAAAGGACATTGAAATGATTCATTAGTAAACCCAGTCCTTACTCTTAATGTATGAATTATATTAAAAATACCTGATAGTTTAATAGTAGTATGTTAGCAATAGTATTTCCTTCGATCTATAAATATCATTGAGGTAACATATGTAAAGTCAAATATGTTGCTGTCTCTAAAGTATTAATAAACTATACACTTATTCCACTGGACCAATCAGTGAACATTTATCTTTTCCCACTTTGATTGCATTAAAAAATTTTTTTTTCTTTTGTGAGGCAATTGGACTTAAGTGACTTGCCCAGGGTCACATAGCTAGGAAGTGTTAAGTGCCTAAGGTCAAATTTGAACTCAGGTTCCCCTGACTCCAGGGCTGGTGCTCTATCCACTGCACCATCTAGCTGCCCCATTGATTGCATTTCTTAACACTTACTGAATCAATCTTCTGTAAATATCCATTGTGCCATATATTTGGCTGTGGGTTGAAGACATTTACATTGAGCTTCACAGTATTCATGGTGATGTGGGGTGATAGGAGGAAGAGAACAAGCATTTATTAATCACATACTTTGTTGCAGGAATTGTGCCAAGGGCTTTACAAGTATTATCTCATTTCATCTTTACATCAACCCTGAGAAGTAGGTGCTGTCATTTATTCCCATTTTATTTTTGAAGAAACTGAGGCAGAAGAACCTTGCTCAGGGTCATACAGGTAGTAAGTGTTTGGGGTCTTTGTAACTCCAGGCCTAATGTTGCATACACTGGGCCTTCTAGTATAACATAACTATGTAGCATGTTTAGGGGGAGATGAGGCAGGGAGAATGAGACAGTGGGAAAAGTGGGAGACAAGGAAACTATGGTTAAAGAGAGGACTCTCATCAATTAGAGTGTTGATAGCAATGTCTTTTGGGGTTAGCACAAAGTCATAAAGATTCTTTTTTTTTTCCTTTATTAAAACTTTTTATTTGCAAAACATATGAATGGGTAATTCTTCAACATCTTACAAAGCTTTCTGTTACAAATTTTTCCCCCCAGTACCCACCCCTCCCCTAGATGGCAAGAAATCCACTACATGTTAATTATGTTAAAATACTTGACAAATCGAATATATATATACATATTTCCACACTTATTATTGTGCAAGAAAAATCGTATTTACAAGAAAAAAATCAGAAAGGAAACACAATATAAGCAAACATCAATAGAGAGCATGAAAATGTTAAATTGTAGTTCACATTTCATATCCCTCTTTCTGGGTGTATATGGCTTTCTTCATTAAACAATTGGAACTGGTCTGAAACATTTCATTGTTTAAGAGAACCATATCCATCAGAATTGATCATCATATAGCCTTGTTGTTGCCATGTATAATGATCTCCTGGTTCTACTCATTTCATTCAGCATCAGTTCATGCAAGTCTCTCCAGGCCTCTCTGAAATCATCCTGCTGGTCATTTCTTATAGAACAATAATATTCCATAACATTCATGTACCATAATATATTCAGCTGTTCTCCAATTGATGGGCATCCATTTGGTTTCCAGTTTCTAGCCACTACAAAAAGGGCTGCCACAAATATTCTTGCACATGTGGGGCCCTTTCCTTCCTTTAAGATCTCTTTGGAATATAAGCCCAATAGAAACACTGCTGGGTCAAAGGGTATGCACAGTTTGATAACTTTTTGAGCATAATTCCAAATTGCTTTTCAGAATGGTTGGATCCGTTCACAGTTCCACCAACAATGTATCAGTGTCCCAGTTTTCCCACATCCCCTCCAACATTCGTCATTATCTTTTGTTGTCATTTTAGCCAATCTGACAGGTGTGGAGTGGTACCTCAGAGTTCTCTTAATTTGCATTTCTCTGATCAGTAGTGATTTGGAGCACCTTTTCATAAGTCATAAAGATTCTTGTGAATGACTGAAGAAGAATGAAGATGGATGTTGAGGAGATAGATGAATTTAGGAGATTGTCATTGTAGTCAATAAGGATGAAGCAGGTTTGGAAGGAATAGGAAGGGATGAATTTAGGAGGTTGTCATTGTAGTTAATAAGGATGAAGCAGGTTTGGAAGGGAATAAACATTAATTAAATGCTTATTTTGTGCCAGACATTATATGAAGGCTGTACAAATATTATTTTATTTGATTCTTACAACAACCCTATGAGGTAGGTGATATTATAATCATCCACATTTTGTAGTAGACAGAGAGTTAGTGCCTTGTCTATAGTTACTTAGGTAGGAGGTGTCTGAGGCAGGACTTGAACTTGAATCTTTCTGACTTAAGTCCCAGTGTTCTATCCATTGTGATACCTACCTTCCTGCAAAAGAAAACCACAAACCAGGTGCGGAAGTCATTCTGAGAGGGCAAAAGAGTAGTGTTTTGGAGGTGAGCAAAGAAGATTTAATGAATTAAATGAAGGGATAATAGTGGTCATATCCTAGCTTTGGTTAATGGATTATCTTGGTCCTACTCATGAATGTCTTGTTTTGGAATTGTTGTGCTCATATGTGTTCAGGCTTCTCCCTGCTATAAAGTTTCCCTTTAGCTGAAAGTTTATGAGTAAAGTAGCCTGTCAAGCCCAGACCTGAGCTTGCCAATATGGTCAAGCCAGTATTTCCATAGCACTGAGATAGATTGTGTTTAGGTCAAAACCTATAATAAAGCTCCTACTGTATTGGCAACTCCTTCCTTCTGAATGAGAAGAAATGCTAAGAGCTTTGGCAATGGGGGTTGTTAATATTCCCCCTTTTAAAAATTGAAACAGTCTCAAAATTTCAAAAGGCTCTGATGGCCAAATGATATTTTATTTTTGACTGGAAATTTTCCCTCAGAAGTACTAAGGCAAAGGTTTTTGTTTTTGTTTTTTTAATGTTTTGAAACTGTTGCTGGTTTTCTTTTTGTTGTCTACAGTACTGCTTTTTTCCATTTTGGTAACGGTTCAGCTGTAATCATTTCTAGACTTCCTTCTGAAGTTATCCTATCCAAACTTTGACTCACACTTAGGTTTTTGGGTTACTATTTAGGTTACTATTTTAATTCAAGAGTTACTTGGAAAATGAAGGATATGAGTCCACCATGGAAATTGAAAGCAAGAGGGCTGATGTCATTTTGTTTCACTTCAGAAGGGAGCTTCACATTTTACACTCTGATTTTTTATGTGTTGAAATATTATGTAATAAGAAAATCACTTTTAGAGACTTGTCTGAGTGCTGCTAGTCTAGTTTTTAATATGTAGAATTCCAATTTTAGCCATTCTAATGAAATTGTAATTTAGAGTTTATCATTGTGTATTTCAAATATTTGTTCATTTTACAAAATTAGATGGGACACATTCCAGTCTAAAGGTTGGTGTAGGTTTGGCTCATTTGCAGTTAAAATCATTTATATATTGTCCAGGAGATGAAGGGCACTGTATTTGTCACTGTGGGAAAGGAGATGAAGAGGAAAAATACAGATTAACCTGTTCATATAGTACAACTATATATTTGTTAATTTAATCAAGACTTGTAGTGCTCTGATATACATATTTAATTTCTTAAGAATACATTTGAGGGCAGCTAGGTGGCTCAGTGGATAGAGCACCAGCCCTGAAGTCAGGAGGACCTGAGTTCAAATCTGGTCTCAGACACTTAACATTCTCTAGCTGTGTGACCCTGGGCAAGTCACTTAACCCCAATTGCCTCAGCAAAAAAAAAAAAAAAAAAAAAAAAAAAAAG
>JAJPUD010004463.1:37551-63332 GCA_023553655.1 Myrmecobius fasciatus
AAAAAAAAAAAAAAAAAAAAAAAGAAAGAAAAAAAAAAGAATACATTTGAAATGGACTTTCCCCTTTGTAGATACCTTTAGCTTTTAGTTACAGACAATGGTGGACATCATAGAACCCTACAAATTTCATATATTATTTAGAGTTATCAGTGTATCTCTTTATTGGTCTTTAGGTCAACAAATAAGAATAGGGTTATCACACTTAAAGGGAAATTAATAGTATCACATTTAAAGGGAAATTAAAGGGAAAAAAAGCTGAACTTTTGGTAGGCTCACTAAATAAAGACACTTTGAATTGAGTGAATAGGAACTAGGTACTACTTTGATCCTTTTGATTTAACTCAGTTTGAAATAGCTTCTTATAATGTAATAGCACTATGTATCTTAGAGATAGAAAGGGACCTTAAGGTTTTCCAATTTGGATGCCTATATCTTTGGAGGAATAGCTAGATAGATTGATAGATAAATATATTTTAGATTTTTTTTTATAGACTACAGATTAATAATGCAGCTTATTTCCTAAAAAAATTTGTCAGTAAATTAAATTTATATAAATGTATACATCAGTTTGGTAATTCATCCAAAAGTAGATTGTTGAAGTGAAGATTTAGCTTTTTAATAATGATTTTTTTATTGGAATCAAAATATTCTCTTAGCTGATTTTCATGGGATTTTAATTTCTAGCCCTTTTATGTCCCTGTGAAAACCCTACTCCACTGTCTTGACATGGCAAGAAAATGATGGCTGCATAATCCAGCCTAGTATATGTTTAGCACATAATAGGTGCTTAAGTTGTTGATTGTGGAATAATAGTTATTGCAAAGGTTATGGTATAAAATGCAAACATGATCTGTCATAACCATGCCAAATAACATATGGATCTTTTAATCAGCAGCTTTAGAATTTTTTTCTTTTGACCCAGCCATTATCCCCAGCGCTTATCAACTATAGCAATTCCTCTCATCTATGTACATCTATGTACTAAGTACTCCATACTTGTAATGGAGTCTCTCTCTCTTTTCTTTCCTGTGACCCTCTCTTCCTTCCCTCCCTTATTTTCTTTTTCCTTCCTTCCTTTCCTCCCTTTATGTCATGATTTAGTAACTTTGTCAATAAATAAAATAAGATTGGTCAGGCATCACATAATCTTGATGGTGCCATTCTGGCCTTTTATGGCAATTGTTGCTTTTTCTAGAGAATCACGAGTCATTCCTTTAATAATACATTTTAGAATTTTATTAAGAATTTGTCTGATTTATGGTATGTGTTTTCAGACTCCATGATTTTGCCTTCTTTTGGGACAGCTCTTGTCCTTCCCTAGTCTTGTAGCACCTTATGTGCTTTCTATTACTTTTCACAGATTGATAATGGCTAAGCCATTATCTGCCAGTTGGAGGAACCATAGAAACCTCCTGTAGAAGGTGGCATTTGAGTTGATTCTTGATGGAAGGAGCCAGGGAAACTAAGAGGGTGAGGTAGACATTCAATGTAAAGATAGGGGGACTGGAGGGTGGATTATGTTTAAGGAACTGTTAAGTAGGCCAGTATAACTGCATGACTGAGTGCCCTCATGCCACTTATATTCTTCTGGGGGGAGGGGGCAAGGAAGGAAGGAGGAGAAGGAGAAGTACAGTGATTTAGAGATAAGATATACAAAAAAATAGAGTAAATGACTGTTATCATTCTATCCTTGTCTTCTTCCCCTGCCCTCAGTAGAAGGGTGGTAGATTCACTGTAGTATGCAATTTGAGCTTTTCCCCTGGCAACACACTGTACCTTTTGTAGAAGCAAATGCAAGATATGACTGACACTTGTTTTCTTATATGATTGTCTTTTGAGAGCTTTTTGTTTGTCTAGATAATTAGTGTAGTATCTAGGAAAGACACAAGGCTTGAGATGGTTGTAACTTCATCTTAAATTAAAAAAAAAACACCCAACTTTATTGACCTAGAAAAATCACTTTGTGGCCTTACAAACACTAGAGGAGGGATGTTATCTGAAACATCCAGATTCAGTTAATAAAATTCTTTCAGGGACTTTTTTTTTTTTTTGCTTGCTTCTGACCTGTTTTCCTTTTTATCTATTATTAAAAAGGAAGACCACTATTTCTACTGGAAGTTTAGTGATATTAAAATAATTTGCACAATTTATTTAATTTATATTTGGGTGGGGTTCGTGTTTTTCAGGAAACAATATGATTCTGTCAGTCTGGAGACTCGGTGAAAAGGATACATTTCCTTTGTAGCTCAATTTGAACAGGCAATCTGGGTAGCTTCGAGTTAGTTATTTAACTAGCAGGATTCCTGTTTATATGAAAAAAAATTTTTAAACGATTGAAGGTTATTTAAACACTTTATAAACTGTTTTAACTGGCAATATTTTTTTTCCCCTCTTTGTAGTTTTGGCAAGGTGAATGTGGCAAGAGAAGTTTGCAGTCCTGAAATGGAGGTCAGAGCTTCCTTACCGAAGGTTAGTGGGTCACCTGATTCTGTGACCATACTCAATAGTGAAGAATTTGTTTTGGTACCCCAACAAGCAGGTGATAGTTCTACAAACGATGATGAAAGACCTCAACTAAAGGTATATATTTTTTCCTCAGACGATTTCCATTTATTTGTTGTATGTTTTAAACACTTGTGAATGGGTTCTAAATAATTATGTGAAGTCAGATTTCTACTCCTTCTCCTCCCTTAACTGTTGATGTGTTCAGAAGACTCCAGATACCATTTATTTACCCTGAAGCTGATATATATGTATATACATATATATATATATGTATATACATATATACATATACATACATACATTTTTTTTTTGCCAGATTATCTTTTTGCCTTTTGGATTTTGAGCTGCAAAAAAACAGCTGCAAAGGATAAGATGCATAGGGAAATAGTTGAAACTTTTTCTTAGTTGGTTTTTAAGGGGGTTATTGAATTTCTGATGTTTTTATTTGTTTAGCTGTCTGTCTCTGCCTTTCCTTTAGTACACAAGACAGCTGACCAAGTAATCAAGTATAGTGTATGTTTTACTTTTGCTTTTAGTGGGATTTTTACATTGTATATCAAGAAAACCTTTTGGTACGGAAGTCCTGTTACAGTTACTGTGGCTTAGATGTACATATTTGGCAGTATTTTAGCATCTGAGAGTACTTACGTGGAGATGGTTATAAATTTTTAATGATAAAAAGTAACACAGTAGTAATAATCCATGTGTTTAGACACATGAGAACAATGTGATAATGCAACCATATTTTGTTTTATATGTAAATGCCTGTTGACTGACAGATGTCTAGAAACTGAGACTGAAAAGTGACTTGAGTGCCATGAGAATATTGAAAAATGTAGGAGTAAAAAGTTTCATTGGTATTATTTATCACTTTTTCAATTTGTTCTTGAGTTGTGTTGCTTTGTTTTAGATGATGGAATTGTGAAAGCATTAGGAGAAAGTAAGACATTTAGAATAGAAATAGTAGCCTTTGAATGAAAAGTAGGTGAAAGTTATGAAATATTGACTTTATACCTTTAAAGGTATAATAGTTATTAATTTAATGAAAATTATACTGATTTAATATTTTGGTAGTAAATTTAATCTATCTTCTAATTTTAATTGTAGAGGCATATACTGTGTCTTGTGTCACTATTTCTCTAAAAACATGTCTGACTAAAACAAGGTGATGGGATGAGATAGAACAAAGTTACATGGACCAAATCATCTTACAGTAACATTTTCATAAAGGAATTGGTTATTCTCATATTATCAGTATTATTGAGAGGCATTGTGGCATAATGGACTGCTTCTAGAATTAGTATAAATTCCTATTCATTCCATTTGATTAAGCTTTTTGGTGTTTTGCGCAATCCTCTAAGACTGTAAGTCACAGGCAATTTATCTCTCTACGTTGGAGGATCTGTGATTTGGGAGAGGGAGTTCCTACATTGAATCACATATCTAAAACAACAAAAAGTTATTACAGAAAAACAAAATCAGTTAGTTTATATATAAGATAGTCCTTTGCTGAGTACATATTGTATATTGTAATCTTCACTGCAAAATTAGATGCTTTTTCCATAACATATATGGTTTAAAATGACCTCAAACAAGCAATTTAAGAAATCAATAGGACATGAAGGGCTTCCTTATTAAGTTAAACCACTGTTAGTAAGAGATAAGATCTTTGCAATGGGTCAGTATTGATTGAAGATAGTTACAAATGATAGTGTTGACTTCAACTTCATTGCACTCTTTCTTTCCCTATTTCATGCAAATATTATGGTCTGGTTGTCTTTAAAATGTATATATTCAGTTTTTGTAAATTGAATCACTTTTAAAATGCAATGAAGAAAACTGTATTCCCATAATTTCATAGTGAAAGCATAATAAAATAAGGACCCTCTCATTTAAAAAAATGTTGGAGGTGAGATTTATGTCAAATTAGGTACAGCTTGATTTCTTTTTGTAATATATGATTGCTTTAATTTTTTTTTTTGTTTCAAGCAGTAAAATGTTTGATTTGTGTCTGGCAGGTAACAGACATTAATCAATGTGTATATTGCATTTTATATTTATATAACTCTAAGTATGTAGACAAGTTTAAAGTTTATTGCCATTTTTTAACTTGCAGATTTTTTTTTAACTTACAGATCGTCTCCAATGGAGATGAACAGTTGGAAAAGGCAATGGAAGAGATTCTAAGGGATTCTGAAAAAGGTCAAAACCATCTTCTTGATTGTGAAAGTTCAACTGAAATTTGTGATCATTCATTTACTGATATTTCAGCCAACCAACCAAATAGGCCTTCTCTCCAGTTAGTGTTGGATCCTTCTAATACAGGTACTTTGCTGCTAGTGCATAAGAACAATTGGATAAAGTTTAGAAAGAATTTTTAAGAGAAAATTAGGAACTATGCCCAAAGAGTTATCAAACTGTGCATACTTTCTGATCTCTAATGTATCCCAAAGAGATCATAAAAGAGGGAAAAGGACCCACATGTGCAAAAATCAGCAGCTGGTAAAAGATGTCACTGCTGCTGCTACTTTTCTCTGTTGTCCTTTTAGTTCAAATTGTACTAATTGTATATTATTAGAAATTAGGATTTTGTGACAGTGTTTTTTTCTAAGTTAACATATATCGGTGTAAAGTAACATGAAAAATGTCCTCTGATTTCATGAAAACCATTTGTTGGCTCTATCTAAACTGTTTTAGTAGTATATTATATTTGAGATAATGGCTTGCATATGGCAGCTATAGATTGTGGTGAATAAACTCTTGAGTCTGGAGTAAAGGAGATCTGAGGTTTTTTTTTTTTTTAATAATAGCTTTTAATTTTTCCAAATACATGGCAAGATAGTTTTCATCATTCACACTTGCAAAACCTTGTGTTCTAGATTTTTTCCTCTCCCTTCCCTCTTCCCACTCCCCTAGACAGTAAGCAATCCAGTATAGATTAACCATGTACAGTTCTTCTAAAGATATTTCCCTATTTGTCATGCTGCACAAAAAAATCAGATCAAAAGGGAATAAAAAACACGATGAAGGAAAAAAAAACCCAAGCAAACAAACAACAACAACAAAAGGCGAAAATACTATGCTTTGATCTGCATTCAGTCTCCATAGTCCTGTCTCTGGATGTGGATGGTTCTTTCTATCACAAACAAGTCTATTGGAATTGGCCTGAATCACTGCATTGTTGAAAAGAGCCAAATCCATCACAGTAGATCATCACATAATCTTGTTATTGTGTACTCATTTCACTTAGCGTCAGTTCATGTAAGTCTTTCCAGGCTTTTCTGAAATCAGGTTGCCCATTGTTTCTTATAGAACAATATTATTCTATTACATTTCATATACCATAGCATATTCAGCCATTCTCCAACTCATGGACATCCATCAATTTCCACTTCTTTGCCACTACAAAAAAAGGGCTGCTACAAGCATTTTTGTACATATAAATTCTTTTCCTTTTTTTGCTTTTTGCTGAGGGCAACTGGGGTTAAGTGACTTGCCCAGGGTCACACAACTAGGAAGTGTCTGAGACCAGATTTGAACCCAGGTCCTCCTGAATTCAGGGCTGGTGCTCTAACCACTGTGCCACCTAGTTGCCCCTCTTTTCCCTTTTTTAAGCTATCTTTGGGATATAGGTCCGGTAAAAACACTGCTGGATCAAAGGGTATGCACAGTTTTATAGCCCTTTAGGCATAGTTACAAATTGCTCTTCAGAGTGGCTGGATCATTTCACAACTCCACCAACAAGGTATTGGTGTCCTAGTTTTCTCACATCCCCTCCAACATTTATCATTATCTTTTCCTGTCATCTTTGCCAATCTAAGAAGTATGAAGTGGTACACAAGAATTGTGTTAATTTGTATTTTTCTAATCAATAGTGATTTAGAACGTTTTTTCATATGACTAGATATGGCTTTGATTTCTTCACCTGAAAGTTGTCTGTTCCTTTCCCATGGCCATTTATCAATTGGGGAATGGCTTGTATTCTTATAAATTGGAGTGAGTTCTCTATATATTTTAGAAATGAGGCCTTTAACAGAAATAGTGGAATGATATAATATTTGTAAAACACTTAGTACAATGCCTGGCAAATAGTAGGCACTTGATAAATGAGTATTCTCTTCTTACCTTCTCCAGCTGTCTAAAGAATAGAGACAGTTTTTGATATTTTAGGTTTTAAATTTATTTAAATTTATGATTATTGTGCCATATTGTTATAAATGTGTAATTTGCATTTGTATTTAATTAACTGTGACTACATATTTGTTCTTTTCAAAGTATTAAAAGACATTTTGGGAAAATTTGCCTTATGTTTTATGATAGTTAAAATCCTCTTTTGAATAATTAATTTTTCATTCATTCCCAACCAATTCAATTAACTTGTATTTGAATAATAACTATTTTAAATGCTTAGTTATGTAGGTTGTTTCAGGAGATGCAAACAAAAAGAATACACTGTCTCCATTTGCATGAAATTCATAGTCTGCCTTGGAAGATTAAACTATAACACGTGAAATGATTATAATACAATTAGGTACAAAAATGTGTGATATTGATCAGGTATAATAGAATTCCAGAAAGAGGGAAGATCATTGTGGATCATGAAGATGTCTCATAAAACAGTAGAAGGTCTTGAGCTAGTCTTGTAAGATAGGCAAGATTTTGAAAATTAGATTTAGATAATTTAGGTAAGTAGAATTGCTCACACTGGAGCATAAGCTTGAAAGTTAAGTAACTACTTACCTATCTTGAAGCAGTTTTCTCTGTGTAATTAAAGTTGCAACATTAGTAAAAGGCCAGTGGAGAAATACATAGAAGGTGTAAATAAGATGTAGCATGTTTCCATTGATCAGATTTTTACAAGAATAAGAAATTTTTTGGAAGAAATGTCTGATTGAAAAAGCCTTGATGTAGCTTGATTTAGTAATAACAGATGGGTAACCTGAGTTTTATAGTGTTACATTTAAAAGCTATGAAGACCTAGAAAATAGCTTTCAGTGTGTGTGTGTGTGTGTGTGTGTGTGTGTGTCTCTCTCTCTCTCTCTCTCTTTTTTTTTTTTTTGCTTTTTTGCTAAGGCAATTGGGGTTAAGTGACTTGCCTAAGGTCACACAGCTAGGAAGTGTTAAGTGTCTGAGGCCAGATTTGTACTCAGGTCTTTCTGACTTCAGGGCTGGTGTTCTATCCACTGTGCCACCTCCCTGCCCCCCAGTGTGTCTCTTAATAGATGTGGAAAACTTGTGGAAAAACTTGGGCAAAGATCACAAAGAGTAAAGGGCATAGATGAATTGCCACTTGTACTGTTAGAAAGAATTCCAACACTGATACAAATCTGTTGGGGTCATATGGTAGTTCTATTATCTTTTGTGATATCCTCTGCATCTCCTCTTTCCCCCAATAGTAATTTGTGCCACTAGACAGTATCACTTGCAGTAGAGATGCCCATGGCCCCTGTTATAACAACTTCATTTATTACCATATATCCTCTAACAAGTTTGGACTCTGTATGCTTCATATAGGAGCATAGGAAAGAAGAGAACAGGTGGAATATTGACTTTACCAGCATTCTTAGCTGACATATTCAGGACAGATTGCTTAGTTTCATTTTGAGATTTTCCTAGATCCTTCTGTAATACTTTGACTTCTGTAATTTGGGCTACAACCTTAGGTTGGTGACCCTTGAAAATGTGCTGTTTCCTTACTTTCTTTCCCTTTCCACCCTCTCTTCCATTAGCCTTTTATTGAAATTCTTGAAAGTGAGACAATCATTAATATCCTGAGTTCAAAGAAATTTGAAACCCTGCTGTAGACTAATTCTCTATTCTTGGCAAATTATTTTTTCTTTATTCTTATCCTATGATCCCTCAGTTTTTTTTTTTTTTTTTTTTTTTTAGTAGATTTGAGGGTAGGAGACTTCCAGAGATCTTTTGAAAATCTTTCGATCTGCCTGTTTATCTGTCTCTGTGTGGGTAGGCTAGCTCAGGAAAAAATGTGATAAGAATGCTAGTTTGTCATTGTGAATATGCTTGGTGTTGTGATTCACATGGCCTTCAGTGTTTTTAAAGGACCTTATAGTGATAGGTCAAACAACTAATTCAGAATAAAAAGGACAAAAGTAATAGAAGACTTGGGATATAGTTTAAACAAAATGGGCATAAAACCAAAGAATTGCCAGGAATCCCAGAGATCATTTTTTCTAGCCCTCAACCATAACACAATTCTAGTTACTATATTGCAGCCTGGCCTTGCAGACTACAACTATTAGGTAAAAGCCACTAAACTAATGATTTTAGTTCAGTTTAAGGAAATATTTTCTAAAAGTTGGAGCTATCCAAAAAATGGAACGGATCACTTCATAAGATAAGATGAAAAATGACAGAATATACTAAGATTTCAGTCTATATCTGCTTTATTTCATATTTTCCATACATTGATGCATTCATTAACCTTCAGCCCATATCTAGGTTGGGGGGAGGAAGAAGGAGAGGGAGAGAGAGTGAGAGAGAGAATGAATGAATGAATGTATGTGTATATATACATATGTGTGTTCCAGGAGTTTGGAACAATTGAATTTTGCATTTTTTTTCATTTTTAGAGTTTTATTTTTGTCTTCTCTTTCTCTTTTTTTTAAATGAGCCATTTCAAGAATTACCTAGATTGAATACTTTTCAACAAAGAAAAACAATGAAGCAATCATATGTATTTGACAAAATGTAAATTTTGCTCTACCTCTTTGATGTGGGGATCATAGGAATATAGATTTAGAGATGCTAGTGTCTTAGGGGACCATTGTACCAGTTTGGTTTTTTGAAACCTTAGGATTTGAGGCCCAGAGAAGTTGTCACTTACCTAAGTCTTTGACACTGTATAATGTTTTAATACTCATTGTGTCTTATGTCCTTTTGGTTCTGTTTATTTATTCTTTATCAATTTATATATTTTCCTATGTTTCTAGGAATTCCTCCTATTTATCATTTTTTTCCTGCATAAAAATCTTTTAAATCAGTGAAAGTGCATTTATTAAGCCCTAATTAATATTCATGAGGTTTTTGGTAGGGGTGTTGTGGATGGAGTATCTAAAGTCAGGAATTCTATATTTTCTTGAGTTCAAATATGACCTTAAGTTACTTCACCCAGTCTGCGCCAGTTTCTTCAGTTGTAAAATGAGCTGGGGAAGGATATGTCAGACCACTTCAGTTTCTTTGCCAAGAAAACCCCAAATGGTAAAAGAGTTGGACATGACTGAAACAATTGAGCAACAATAGAATCCATATATCACAGATTACTTGACCATATCTCAATCTACAAGCACTCATTTTGTCTCCACCTCTTTGCCTATTATAAAGAGTGTTGCTCTGAAAATTTTGGTGTGAATTTCAGTGCTGAATGGTGACTGCCAGGGGTAGGTTAATGGGGGGAAATTCTGCTGTTTCCAGAGTTTTTTTACTTATTGAGTTTGCAGTGCCATTTGATCAACAGTTGGTGTTGATGACAATGAATTTGGCAAATGGAAACATACAATTACAAAATGATCAGTAAAAGATGAATTAGGCAGCCAAGTAGAAGAGTGGATAAGATTTTAAGCTTGTAGTCAAGATGACCTGAGAATAAATATCTAGCCTCAGACACTTACCAGCTTCATGACTCTGGGTAAATTACTAAATATTCTGCAAATTCAGTTTCCTCAGCCATAAAATAGGGATAATAATAGCATCTACTTTCTGGTATTGTTATGAATAACTGGGATAAAATGAAATAATATTTACAAAATGCTTTGTAAACCTTAAAGTGCTGTGTAAATTCTAGATATTTATTATTATTTTTATTGTTAGTACATCTTAGACTCAGCAGGTAGTCATTGGAGTTTAATGAATAGGGAAATGACATGATTAAACTTGTATATGAATATCTCTTTAGCACCTATGTAGAGAGTAGGTTATAGTGGGGGAAAAACAGAAAGCACAATTAGAAAGCTATTACAATAGTCCAGATGAGAAATAATGAGGACCTGGACAGGGATGGTGTCTATGTGAGTAGAGAGGAGATAATGGAGATGAGAGATTTTTGGAAGTAGAAAAGATAATAGATAACAACTAATTAGATATATGGAATGAGAAGGGAGAGTGAGGAGTTGAGGATGTGTATAGATGCATGTTGATGCTCAAAATAGGCAAGTTCCAAAGTGGGTTGGTTTTGGGGGAGAAAGATCACTTAATGAAATCTATAGTGAAGATAGCTGTCTGCTAGTGTTTGTTTTATGCAAAGCCCTCTGTCCCATTCAGAAAGAAAAAAGACTCAGTGTAGCACCTTAGTCTTGGGCACCAGCCAGAGAAATTAAGGGCAGTGTGTGGGATGCTGGAGTTGATGAACTTTTGCCTCCACAGTTGCTTGGGTTGGGATAAGGTATATAACTGAGAGACTGTGGTTTGGGATAGCAGTCAGGAGGCCAACAGTTTGAGGGACAAGAGTTGAGTAATGATGGATGCAATTGGGTGGGTAAGAACCTAGGAAAGGCTTCATATAGAAGTTACTATTTGACCTGTGAAGAGAGGAATTCTGCAGGGGTGAGGAGAGATATATTTAGGCAGAGCTTGATGGAATCACTGAGTACAGGAGAGAGAATAATGTCGAGTATGATTGGAAAGATGGGTTGGGGCCGGATTGTGAAGGGTAAGAAGGTAAACAGAGGAGTTTTTATTTGGTCTTAGAGGTAATAGGGAGACTCTGGAGTTGTTTGGGAAGGGAAGTCATATGGCATATTTAAGGAAAATTTCTTGGTAAACATTCAGGGCTCTTTTCTTTCTGATTACAACCAATTTTTCCATCACTGTTTTCTGAGCCCATGCACATGCTCTCCATTGCAGTGCTTAGTTTTGTATTGCTGTCGCCACATTTTATACTACTGCCACATTTTATAAGATATTCTCTAGGTGATGTATGCCCTCATTAGTTGTACTTGTGGAAATTTTTCTCTTTCTTTGTGACTTAACTTGGGTGCTACTTCCTCAGTGAAACTTTCCTCAGTTCCTTGAATGTGTTCTCCCTTGTCAACATTTCCCAGAATCTTGATCTTCAAACTTTTTTTGATCATATGTGTCAATCAAGAATTTTTTTCCCCTAGTACTTATGTTTAGGGTGGAGAATTGGAGCTTTTTACTAATGGGCGGCTGCCCAGATGCTTATGTAGGTGCTTGTTTCAAAGTTAGGTTGTAATTCCCCCAAGCTGCTGACATTTGAATCTGGCTCAGAAGGAAGGAAGACTGGGGACTTGCCCATTTGGAGGGAGGGAATAGAATGAGGATATGTAAAGGGTAAGTATGGGTTGTGTTAGAAACAGTTCCTTTGATGGACTATCTTGGCAGGATGGGGTGCATCCCATCTTCTTGGCTTATGATTGATTTTTCGATTCCCATTTGGGAATCATGTTATGGCTTCCTGTGTGGCTCCCATTTTGGAGATCACTAGCCTAGAGCTCTTTGTCTCAACATTGCCTATGAACCATTATTTCATTTTCTATTTACTTGTGCATATATTATATTTTCCATCCCTTGTATATTTGCAAACACTTTCATAGCAGGTTCTAGTTTTTCATATTCATATTTCAAGCACTTAGCATAGTGCTTTGCAAGTTATGAATGCTTAATAAATGTGTATTGACTGATACTTCTTAGCCACAGAGCCCATTTTACAGTGAGAGTAGAGTAGCCACGCCCTTGGACTAATTGTCAGGAATATCCATGAATATGGTGAATTTTTTAGGCTTTGAACATGTGTGAAAACAGTTGTGGTGCTGTAGCCTTGAGGGTTTTGAAACTAATATGACTGGTCAATTCACCCACTAGAATAAAGAAGCTCTTACTTATCTTTGGCAATGGTTACAAAAGCGCACATTGGCATTGTCAAAGCTGATAAGCTTGGAGCAAAAAAAGCAAAAGAGAGAGGAAGGGAAAAAAAGAAAAAAAAGTGAAGAGGAAATAGTAAGTGATTGAGAGACGCAGGTCTAGATGACAAGGACAATGAGAATCTCCTTGAACAGGACAAACATGGCCAAGTGGGAGGCTAGGGAAAAAAGGATCATTTAGAATGCATTAATCTGCAGGTTAATAAAACTCCTAAGGGCCTTGCTGTGTTAAAACAGTATAAGTTTAGCTATGTATATTCATAGCAATGACTTTGAGTCTTCTCTAAGAGAAAGTGTGTTCACTTCTCTAAGGCAGGGAAGTTTTGCCCAGATTTCCTAGATTGCCTAGATCAAGATGAGTTTAAAGTTTTTCTTCCCCCCTGTCGTCGTCATTGTTGTTGTTGCTGAGGCAATTGGGGTTAAGTGACTTTCCCAGGGTCACACAGCCAGGAAGTTTTAAGTGTTTGAGGTCAAATTTGAACTCAGGTCCTCCTGACTTCAGGGCTGATGCTCTATCCACTGAGCCACCTAGCTGCCCCTTAAAGTTTGTTTTTTTGATGGTTAATATCCAATTAACCTCTCCTTTGCTCTTGCTTTCTCTCCCTCATTCTGTTTTATTTCTCTACTTCCTTGCCCTGATATCTACCTCTCTCTGTTCTCTCCAAATTGTTCTGTATAAATGGGATATTCCTATATGTGGGGATATATGATATTGAGATTTTCTTTGTGTCTTCTTTGGTGCCTATGCTGCACATGGGAATTTGATAAATGCCAGTTGAATCGTATTTTAACTGCAATACTATAATTGCTTCTACTATCAAACTATCTTGTTTTTCCCTTTCTTTATCTCTCTCTACATACACAGCCCTTCCCATCTCTGTCCCTTCAAAACACATAGACACAGACACAGACACACAAATACATTAACCTTCCTTCCTCGTGCCCCCCCCCCCAGGGAAATACACACACTTCTTTAGAAAAAGAATGGGATGAGCAAGAAAAACAATATCTGTGAATCATGTTGTTTGGGGAAACCCACACATACATGCACGTGCGTGCGTGCGCACACACACACACACACACAAATGATAAAAATAGTTTACATGCTGAGAGCTCCATCTGGCTTACACAAAATCTTTTTTTATGCTATTATTCTTTTTCCAGTATACAACTGCTTCTTTATTTCTTACTGTAGATAGATATGGAATATTGATTTTGAAACTGTAAATTATGTGAATTCTATTAGACATCTGAAGCAGATAAGTTCAAAATAAAGAAAAAAAAAAACTTTTGCAGAAGAAACACCTTTCTCTTTCACAAGAATAAGATTCTTCTTTGTATTAACTGTCTACCAATGCTGTTACTATTTGATTAGTACATACTTTTCTTTTCTTTTAAATTCTCCAAACATTGATTATATACTTACTCAGAGCTAGGCACTGGGGACTCAATGATGAAATGAGATAGTTTGTTCTTGGTGAGTATAGGCAAAGCAAAGCAGGCTACAAAGTCTTTATTAAGCTCTTTTTATGTACCAGGCACTATAACTGTTTGGGAATACAAACTAATGCACAAAGAAGGATAGACCCTGCTGTAAGGAGCTTACATTCTCCTTGGGGAAGAGAAAACATAAAAGGAGGTTCTATCAGAAAATCTAGCCATGAGAAGGCATGATGCTAGTAGGGTTATGAAGCATGATTAATCTGGACCTATCTGTAAATGGAGGGCCTTGGTTGGAATTCATTAGTGGGAGTTGGGGGTCAATATGGTAGAAATGTTGTTGGGTGAGAAGATAGCTGAGTTATAGTGACAAAATCTAGGAGAGTCAGAAGCCAAGACAAGAGAGAACTGAAGCCAGACCAGTGTCAGAGATTGAAGCTCAGGACTGAAATGTAATGAAATATATAACAGAAAAAGTAAATACTTGAAATAGAATTAAAAAGATACTATTTACTAAGAATTGATACCGGTACTCTCTGTCTCCACATTCGTGAAGACAGCAGTTCTGGGTCTGAAAGAAGTTCTGCTCCTAAAAAATTGAGAAGTTCATTCAATCTTAGGAATACCAACCCTTGTAGAGATGGATTTTTATGCCTCAGGTAATGAGGTAGATAACCAGTAGTTCAATTTCTACTTTTCAAAGTTAACCAAATCCCTAGAATGGCCTCCTTCTTTCCTTGAAGGAAAACAGTCAATCCAAGTAAAGAAAATGTTACTTCTACCACACAATCCTTATCCTTAAGGAGCTTAGAATATAATAAAAGGATATAGGGCATAAAGCCTATGGAGACAGAATCAAATGGTGAAAATTGATCTATGTATATAAATAATTATAAGATAATGGAATAAATGTACGTGAGAAATGTGAGGAAAAAAAGTTTTCTATTAAGGAAAATAAGACAAGACTCTATTAAGAATAGTGACACTTGAGATGGCCCAAGGGATAGAGAAGGCATTGTAGTGATTTGAAAATGGGATGAGGGAATATCATGACCAGGGATGCAGAGAGATTAGAAAAGGAAGAATGGTTAAATATAGGAGAAAATGTGTTTTGGCTGGGAACATAGAACAGATAAAGGGGAAGGTTTAGGATAAAGTTAGAAGAGTTGGTTGGAACCAAGCTGTTGAGAGTCTTGAAAGGAAGACCATATTTGATACAGTAAGCCATATATTTGAGTGAAGGAATTACTTGAGGTGAGACTGGTATAAAAAGCATGAACAGCCTGAAGGAAGGATCTGAGTGGAAAGATGTGGAGAGACAGCAGTAGCAAGAAGGTTTTTAACAGTGGTTCAGATAGGAGTTCAGGAGTCATGAAGACCCAGCTTGGTATAGGCTGATGTGAGAGAACTGATGGAAGTAGAGTCAGAAAGGATTGGTATTTGATGGGATGTGGGTGAGAAGAAAGAGGGAAAAGTAAAAGATTATTCTGAAGTGTTTAGTCTGTTTTGTGGGGGAGAGAAGATGATGGTAACATCAACAGAATTAAGAAAGTTGAGGTCAGGGACAAATTGTTTATAAGATCATGGATTTTTTAAAAATTGGATTTCGTAGTGTAGGCAGATCCTGACCAGGAGCTTCCTCCATCAGTGTGGATGGGAACCTTTTCTGCAGTTTGAGTTATTTGCAGATTTATTGCTGAGGGCAATAAAAAAGTAAATGATTTTCACAGCTAATATGTATCAGAGGTGGATGTTGAACCTCCAGTTTTTTATGACTCCAAGGCCAGTTCTCTGTTCTCTTTCCCATGTTGTGTCTCAGAATCATAGTTGCTTAACAAATATCTCTAGATTGATTGATTGATTTTTAGAGGAACTTCAATCATTTAGTTAACACCCTGTATTTTACAGATGGATGAGTTGAGGTCCAAAGAAATTGTGACTTTTTCAGGGTCACATAATCGTATTTAAAATTTTAGGCAAGATTTGAATCTAGGTCTTCTGACACCAAATGCAACCATTTTATCACCAAATGTAATTATTGGTTTTTGTTTGTTTTTAAATATGTATATTCCTTTCTATTATTTTTTTTAGAAGTTTCTGCTCCTCGACCACCTTCTCCCAGTGAACCACTAGAGGAAGATAGTGTATTATTTAATAAACTGACTTACTTAGGATGTATGAAAGTTTCTTCTCCTCGAAATGAAGTAGAAGCTTTGCAAGCAATGGCAACCATGAAATCTTCATGCCAGTTTCCCTTCCCTGTCACTCTCTATGTGCCAAATGTTCCAGAAGGCTCTGTAAGGTGAGTTCTAATTGTTTCCCTATTTTTGAAGAGAGAGATAAATTTGAACTGAATTTTACAGATTATTTATTTATTTACTTTTGATTGAATTTTATTTTTAGCTCCAAATTCTTTTTCTTCCTTACTTCCCCCTTCTCACCTTGAGAAAGTAAGAAGAACAAAAATCATCACAAACATGTAGTTGAGCAAAACAGATTTCCAACATTAGCCATGCCAAAAACAATGCCCTGTAATTAATTTTTAAAAATTTCCATATAAGACTGCCTTTGAATTCAGCCATTTTTTTTGGTGTGCATATAGAATGAAAGTCCAAATTAGTTTTAAATGCTTGCATTTTATTTGCCAAGTATAACTTGGGATGAATTGATAATTTGTGAAATTATGAAGTGGGGCCAGGTATACCCAATTCTGTGGGTAGTCACTGGGAAGGATCATAATTGACATCATGAAATGGGGTGTCAATCACTTTACTCAAACATGAAGGATATGGAGGCAAAAATCCCATAAAAGCAGAGACAAATGGTGAAAACTGATCCAGTGGTAGCAAGAGAAAGGAAATAAGATGGTGAAGGGAATGGTAGGCAGTGTGGGAAAGAGAATTGGGGAGGGGGAGAGACAGAGAGAATCACTATGGATTAGAATTGGGAGCACAGAGAAGCATGGACCCAATAGAAGAGAATGTTGGGGGTAGGAGTTTGAGGTCTCATTTTTATAATTTTTTTGATCAACTTCTATCTGTGCCATTCTGTTTATTAACATTGAAATCATCTCAAAATTATTAGTAAAACTTCAAAGTCTTCACCTCAAAGTCATTACCACCTTTGTGGGGCTCTGCTATGGAAGTTTTGACAAAGGGCCCTTAGAGGATTTGTTCTGATTTAGCACATATTACCAGGATGTGAATTTTAGTTAATATATGATACAATTTTAAAATTATGCTCATTTTATCTTTGTAATGGTCTGAATGTGACTTCTAGGTTCCATTTTTGCAATCTCATTTTCTGCCATTGCTCCTTTATGCTGGCTACTTATTAAACTTACCATTCTGACTAAAAGAGGAGGAGGTGGTCAGGGGGACAAGAAGAAGACTGTCTCTTTAGGTTTGGATGGTTAAGTGGAAAACAAAAGGAGACACTGGTTCTCTCTCTTCCCTCCCTTCTTTCTTTCCTTTCTTTGGAGTTTCAAGGTGGTCAGAGGGATGGCTTCTCAGTATTGCCAGAACACACCTTCCTCCTTCCATTGGTTCTAGAACATGATTTTCCCTTAGTCCAAACCTCTGCACTCTTCCTTGGAGGACAAGTTTCACTGAGGTGTTTACATTCTAAGCCACTAGAATCATACAATCCTAGACCAATGGAATCATTTGTTAAGCAAGGTCCTGAGTCGAATGTTTTCTTTGCTTGTGCTAATTGGGAACCTATGAGAGTGACTTATAAAATCAAAAACATAAGATTCATAACTCAGTCTACTAAACCCTCTCCTAGGAGAAGAAAAACCTCGGTGTGCCTGATGGAGGGTTAAAATTCTGACCTCCTTTAGTTTTTTGTCTTTATCAGGCTAGTTATCAGGTGTCCTCCATTGAATTTTTTCCTGTACCAGTGAATGGATGTGAGTAATAGATTACTTATGACCAATTGTAGTTTGTAGAAGACAAAAAAACTATGAAATAGAAATAGCTTAAAGAAATAGAACAAATATCTAACATTTATGTAGGATTATAAAATTTGCCAACTACTTTACATGTAAAGCACATGCCATTTGATGACTTGGGTAGTGACTATTCATGAAAGAAAACAAGAGAGTTAAATATTGGATGTCCATTTGTTGATGCCAAAGAAAGGCTATTGACTGTAATATCAATCCAATCTAGCCGTCAGCTTTTTATTAGAAAGTGGTGACTAGTAGTTGTTGTGATGGTTTTAATGTACCGTCATGTGCTTCTGAGCTTATATTTATAATTTATAAACTGTGCATGCTAATGGGATTTAAATCTAGTTATTGAGCTTAAGCCTGAATTTATTTCAGAACTCTTTTAAGCCCTGAATGGGAAAGCCCTTCTTTCTAATTGCAATCTTCAAGTAAGGAGTAAGCAGTGAAAAATACATTTGGGCATTTTCTGTCATCTTTGTTTTGCAGAATAATAAACCAATCTAGCAATGTGGAAATTGCATCGTTCCCGATCTACAAAATATTATTTTGTGCACGTGGCCATGATGGGACAACAGAAAGTGATTGCTTTGCCTTTACAGAGAGTTCTCGTGGGACAGAAGACTTTCAGATACACATTTTCTCCTGTGAGATTCAAGAGGCAGTAAGTATCACATATCCCAGTGATCTGCTGTAGCGAGAAAGTTAATTAAAACAATGTTAATAGGACCTACATCTGCATTAATTAGTGTTGGGATAGGATGGCATCTGTGTTTCACTTCTATTCCTTGATGAGGAAACTCCCTGTGCCATTGCAGGTGGGTACTTTCTTCACAACTTGCTTGGAGTAGTGGCTCTCTCATTTTTTTTAGTGCCAGGACCTCTGTCTGCTCTTAAAAATTATTGAGGATTCCCCCACCCTAACCAAAGTTCTTTTGTTTCTGTGGGTTCTATCTGTTGATATATATCATATTATAAATTAAAACATGTTAGTATTATTGTGAAAATAATTTTGACTTCTTATACCTCCAAAATGTGATCCTCACACTTTGTGAATTGCTGACTGAGGTCACTGAGAGCTTGACTCTCCAAGGTTCACACAGGAGACGAGAGACTTAAAGCCTAGGACTTTGTGGCTCCAAGATCAGTAGCTTGTAGTATGTAGATGCACAGAGAGTATACTATAATATTAGGATTTAAATAAATTTCTTAAAAGGAATTCATGATTTGTGGTAGCCTAGAGCCAGATGGAAAAAGCTGAATTATAGAGAATGCCTATTTTAGTGCAGAGTTAAGTTAGTTTAATTGAGAAACAACTTCCATGAAGAAGGGAATAAGCATTTATATAGTGCCTACTATGTGCCAGGCATTGTGTACAACACTAATATTGTCTCTGCTCCTTATAAAAATCCTGGTAATTAGGTGCTATTATTATTATTGCCATCATACAGATGAGTAACCTGAAGCAACCAGAGGTTAAAGTGACCTGAAGATAGATTCAAACTTAGTTTTCCTGATTCTAGGACTAGTGCTCTATTCAATGTCAGCAGCTTGGATCATTTCAATTTAGCCCCATGTTGTAGACAACTCAAACAGCATGAGTTTTTTTTTTTTTTTTTTTTTTTAGACTTTCCTCCCCTTATGCTATCAAAAAGAAAGGAAATAGTGTCTGTCAGCATTCTTATTTGATGGATTGTTGAAGATGAATGAAAAAAAATTCACATGATGGCAGTTGCTCTATGTAAAATTAACTTTTACAGGCTTGCTATTTTTGTTTTTGTTTTGTTTTCAGCCAATGCTTATTTGTGAAATGGGCTAACTAAAAGATTGTTTTTTGCTCTGAAAAACTGAGTAATTAATGCTTAAATGTTCTTGCTTAATCAAAGGGTTTTCAAACTCTTAGCCAATTTCCCCTACCAATCAATCAACTATTTCATCAGTAAATGTTTATTAAACTCCATGTTCCAGACACTGTGCTCAATGTTGGAGAAACATAGAAAGGCATGTCAGTCAATCTCTGACCTCAAGGGGTTTACAATTTAATGCGAGAAGACAGCACTTAAAAGAAGCTGAAAAGTAGGAAGAAGAGAAAGGAAAGCTGTTATTGGTTCAGGGATATGGTGGAGTCCTGCAGGCAGTTAAGGAAATGAGCTGAGGAGCTGAGGAGTCATAGTTGATTTCATTTCGCTGAATGATGAGTTTCTGGAGATCATGAAGCTCAGGAAAGTAGTTAGTTAGGAAATGACCAGAATTCCCAGATAGCCCTTCCAAAGTAATGAAGGATCATCATTCTTATAGGGAGGAGGTCTCCAATGGTTAAGTGACTTACCCAAAGTCATATAGTCATAAGTGTTAGAGGTAGAACTTGAACCCAGATCTTCTTGATTTTGAGGCTAGTTCTCTGACCTTTATGCCATGATACCTTACTTTGATTTCTGTTTTAAAAAATGTGGATAAAACAGAAAAATTATATCATGTATCAGCAATATTATTTAATATTGTTTTAGACTATTTAAAATAACTAGATAGTCTAAAATCCTTGAGAGTCTACCTACCAAAACAGACATAAGAAGTATGTGAACATAGACACAAAACACTTTTTTTTTGGTATAAATAAAGTCAGATCTAAATAATTGAAATAATATATTGTACATGGGTAGGTAAGGCCAATATAATTGTTGCCAATAGCATTGTTGAAGTGTAAAATGGATAATTTTGATTATTTTAAATTAAAATTTTTTATATAAATAAAACCTATGGAGCTAAGAATGGAAGAAATTCAGAAAAATGGGAAAACATTAATAGATAATCTCTCAGATAGGATGTGATTGGGTTGCAATATTGCTCAAGTATAGGAAATGATAGCTGGTTCATTTAGAAAAAACATGAAAAGACTTGTACTTATGAAAGAAAATGCTATTTAGCTTTAGAGAAACAGATGATAGGAGGAAATAAAAACAGTACAGATATATATGTGTATGTTTATATATATTTATCTATATGTGTATATATCCATGTTTAATTGTAGCCTTCTTTGGGGGTGGGGAAAGACAAGAAAAAATAAAATTAAAAAGGGCTATTGTGAGGATCCAGTGAAAGAGAGAGACTAAGAGACGGAGTCAAAGAGAGGGAGAAAGAGACAAAGAGAGGGGAGGGAGAAGGAGGGATAGAGACATAGAGAGAGAGAGAGAGAGCGCAGAAAAAAGAGAATTATATTTGATCCTTACACATTCCATTAGAGGCGAGAAAAAACAGATGGTAAAGAACTGATATTTCAAATTTGGCAGCTGTTGCTTTTATACCTGTCTGATTTTTGGATTCCTGGAGCCTACTTGCATTGAAATGGATTTGGCAAAATGGGAAGAATCTGTTGTTGCCTGAAGAGTCAGAAAGTGATAAAAAGCAAATTAAAGGGATGTGTTTCTCATTTTGTGTAATTCTGATGTATATAACATTTGTAATTTTGGGAAACATCTCTCCATCTTTTTCATGGCGATGTGAACGTGTGTGTGTGTAAATGTTTATTAAAGTTGTGGTAATAGTTTTTGAGAATAATTAGAGTTGTGCTGTATTCTCCTTTATGTGATTTTGGAAATGGTATATAGCTTCATTTCCAAAAGTACATTGTGTGGTACAGATTGTTAAAAGAAGTCCACATATCCTTGTATTATGTAGCACTTGTGACTTTGTGGTCAAGTGTCTTTAATCTCTAATGTAGAATTCTCTGTGTTTTTTTGTAAGAATGAGCATGTTAGTATTTATTAAGTAATTCTTGAACTTTATTGTAGATGTCACCCCATATTAGAGCTGGAAGGGACCATTGAGTGTCTATTTTCAACATTTTGAAAGCAAAGAACCTGAGGGTCAAGTAATTTGTGATTTACCCAAAGGGACAGCAAGGATGATGGCAAAGTAAGGCCTACCATGCCTCCTAACTGTGGGCATCTTTGAAGCTGGGATCTGTCCTGGCCCCTCTTGTTTTTTCTGTACTCTCACTGTACCTCATCAGTTGTGTTGTGGGTTCAATTCAGTTTTCACCTATTTCAAAATGACTGAGAAATAAACAAATAAGTGTGTGTGTGTGTGTATGTGTATGTGTGTGTGTTTCCATTGGTCTATCCTTTTAATTTCCCTAGTTTTTCTCCTGAGTTCAAGTCTCTTATGTCCACCTACCATTAGACCTTTTGAACTGGATATCCCATATACATCTAAAACTGAGTTTGTTCAAAATAGAGCTAATCTTTCCTCCTTTCTTCAAATCCTGTCCTTTTCTGAAGTTCCCTTTTTTTTTTTTGGTGAGTATTTCCATCCTGTTGATGAGCCAGCTTTACAACCAAGTTCTCATACTTTCCTCCCTGCTCTTTCTTACCTCACATACCCAGTTTTACTGTTACTTACACACCATTCCATCTCAATCTTTGTCCATTCCCCTATGCCTAGAATGCGCTTTCTCCTTACCTCCACATATTAGAATTTCTGGTTTCCTTAAAAACTAAGTTGAAATGCTATTTTCTGAAACAGACCTTTCCTGGTTTCTCTGTCTGCTAGTGCCTTTCCTGCCAAAGCTGCCTTCTGTTGGCTTTGTATTTGTCCTCTGCACACATGCAAACACATGTTTGTTACGTGCATACAACATACACATACACTTCTCTTTGGTCACACATTTTCTCTTCTGTCAGAATGCAAACTCTTGGTAGGCAGATGCTGTGTTTTTGCTTGCTTTGCATCCTTAGTGCCATTGCCTGGTATAGACATGCTTGCTAACTGACCAAATGACCCATGCTCTCATTGTCATTGGAGTGGACATTGCTGAAGGTTTTTTCCCCACTTACTTTGTTTCTTCAATTTTTGCAGTTTTTGGCCAAGTTTTGATGTTTTCTGAGAGACTAGCAGTTGACAGAATTAGAATTTGCTGTGAGCATAAGTTGTTTTCTCTGTTTCTCCCAACCTTTGTGAGCAGAACATCCTGACAGAGAGTGGTGGAAGAAAAGGTCACGGCCGGAGATGGCTCTGGCCCAGCCCCTTGGGCCTTTGTGTTAGAAATATTCAGAGAGCTAGTAAGATATGTTTGACGTGGTCCCACAAGACCTTCCTGAAGAGGAATTTGAGTATGTGTGAGAAAGAAAAACTGGATAATTCCCACTGAAAGTGACTTGATGTCAGGAGTTAGAGTTAATCTTTGCATGAAGGGAATGAAATTCTTGGTCCAAATACTAGTTATTAAGGTAACAACAACAACAGACATTTATATCATGCTCAATATATGCCAGACATTATGCTAAACACTTTACAATTACTATTTCATTTGATCCTCACAACCGCCCTGGGATGCAGGCACTGTTAATATCCTCTGTTTATGGAGGATGAAACTGGGGTAGACAGGTTGGCTGACTTGTCTAGGGCCACACAGCTAGTGTCTGAGGCAGGATTTGAACTGTGGTCTTCCTGACTCTACCCTGATGTCAGTCACCTGCCTCCAAATGAATTCAGACAAAGCAAAGTACTGTAGTAAGAAGTAGGCAAGGATTTTTACCATTTTTATTATACTTCCCCCCATTTCTGTCTTTACTGATTCTTTAAATTTTTTTCATCATTCTGTACTTGACCAGTGATCTGTAAACAGCTTACTTCAAATCATACAATAAATTTACCATATTGGTTTAAAAAATTTTTAAGAGTATTTTAAATAGACTTACTCTTGGAATTTGATTATTGCCTAGCATAACATAAGCTTAACTTTTTCTAAAAGTAAATTCATTATTAAGATGGTAGAGACACAGAAAGTTTTATGTCAGTATTGAGTGATATGGAAAGAGGGGTAAAAGTTAAGGTTATATTGCAAGCTGAGACATTACTTTTCACTTTTCACTTTCTGGTGCTACAAGCTAAGAGTAAAAGTCTTTGTTCAAAGTCAGAGGAAACTGAGGGATTATTGTTTTGAGGTTTGGGGGTGCAGGAGGTTTATGTACACACTTCTGTGTACAAGTCAGTGGGGGAATCTGCCAGTGCTGATGGGGAGATGGTTGTGTGGAAGATTTGGGTATTCTTTTGGAGTTACCCTGGAAAAGAATCCTTCATGTGAGGTGGAGAGCATTTTGTAACTGATCCCATTTAATGTTTTAATCCTGTTTGTACAGAACATCCTACTAGTCTTCCTAATTCATCTGTTGAAATTGTACTTAATTTACCACTTGTACATTTTTGACTAGGAGAAAAAGAAAGAGATAGGTAGACCTCAATTAGTTTTGGAAGGGGGGGCATTAGAAAGGAGTTAAGACTTTTGTCTCACCATATTTTTTCCTTTATTCTTTCATTTAGGTCAGCAGAATTTTATATAGTTTTTGTACAGCATTTAAACGTTCTTCCAGGCAAGTGTCAGATGTAAAGGACTCTGTTCTCCCTACCCCAGACAGTGATGTATTTACGTTCCGTGTCTCTTTGGAGGTCAAAGAAGATGATGGAAAAGGGAACTTCAGGTAAGGCAACTGGGAAGTAAAATGAAAATTGCCTGTGATCAGAAGAACAGCCCATGCAGAAGTTCTGAAAGCAAAATGGTAGGACGATGCCTTAAAATGGTGTTGAAAATTTGTTGGTTTTATGCACACAGGCATGTGTGTGAGATTTGGTTCTTTCTGTGTTAAGTACATCCATCCTCTATATATTCAACATGAAGTCTTACTTTTCAAGGACCTTTTCAGGTTCAGCTTTCTCTGATCAGAAATAATTTCCTCTTTTAAAATATCTTAGAGCACTCTGTTTTTCTCCTTTGAATGTATGTTTTCCTTGTGTCACACTAAGCTTCCTAATGCTGAGCTCATGCTGTTCTCCATTTTTGCTCCTAATGCCCAGTATAGTTCCTTGTATATAGTAGATCCATAATCAACACAATATTGGATTGAATAGGGCTGTGTGTATATGTGTATTTATATGTGTATATATAAATAAAAACAGATAAATAAATATAATTTTTTTAAAGTCACCTTTCACAAACTTTTTGATTCTTGTCTTAGTATCAAATGGCCTTTTTGTGGAAGCCTAATTTTCTGCTTCCTAGTCAGTAGAAAGCCATGAAAATTACATTTTATGCTGTGCCTTTTTTTTTTTTTTTACTAATTTAATTAGTCTGATAACCTAAGCAAAGAGAAAATAATGATAACAGCAACAGCAACATTAGATACCGGGTGCTGTGCTAATAAATCGTAGTTTGCAATTATTATCTCATTTGATTCCCAATAACCTTGAGAGGCAGGTATTATTATTATTATTCCCCTTTTCTGATTGAGGTTAAGTGACTTTCAGTGGATCATCTAGCTGGAAAAGGTCAGAGACCAGATTTTAGCTTCGATCTTCCTGACACCAGCCCTGATATTCTCTATCCACTGTTTACCATTGATTCAGCTGAAAGAAATTTCAGAAGCATTAAAAAGGAGGATGAAACTAAGTGGGGAAATCAAGGATGATACATAATTAGATTTGACTTTATTGTTTGGAAATATAAAAGAAGAAGCTAGGTCAGCATATATTGCTGAAAGTTGAGGCAATTGACTTCTTGCTTGATTTCTGCAATGACACAGAGACTTAAAGTCTATTGCATCAAGAAGGGCAGTGGGTAGGTAATATAGATGAAGGATGACAATAGTTAATTAACTATGAAGAATAATTGTAAAAATAATAAAGAGGGGGAGGAGTCTGGGTATATAAGAAAGTGACTTCCTGCTTTCTTTTCCTTTTTAAATTGTGGAATGAATCCCCTTGTTCCAAGTGAATATATGATGATATTGTTGGGTAGCATTTTGTTTTAGAACAAAATATTTATTACATTCTTGTTGAGTGAATTAGAAGGCTACAGATGTTATTTTGTGTGTGAGCAGAAGAGTTAACTTTGCTGGCTAAGCCAATTCATAAGTATAGATTATAGTTAATGAAGACTAGTAAGCTGGAGGTCATTGCTAACCACACTAGGATTTAATTGTTGACATGCTAATTTGGTA